>JADLZK010009796.1:0-12014 GCA_015847255.1 Hyparrhenia diplandra
ATTGTACGCAGTAAGTACTTGTATGGTTGTCTCTGTTTCATTTCATCTATACTATATTATTACTATATTTTGTGTTTCTCCATCATTTGTTTAAAAATATTTTACTTGTTGATGAAAATTGTACCTGTTAATTGTCATGTTGCGTTCTTTGCTCGTACATGGGCTAAAGATATCTAACATGCCCATCTTGTTACAACTCAGCTCATTCTCATTAGGCCCTAGACCCTTTGTGAAACAATCTGCTAGTTGACTACGAGATTTTACATATCCTAGCCTTAGAGTCCCAGTATCAAGCTTCTCCTTGATGAAGAATCTATCAATTTCCACATGCTTTGTGCGATCAAATTGAACTGGATTGTTTGCAATATTGATTGCAGCTATGTTGTCACAATGAAGCATCATGGTCTCATTTCTAACAGTCGCAGCTCTTTCAACAAACCTTTTAACCACATCATCTCACACAAAATCAATGCCATTGTTCTTATATTCGCCTCTGCAGTAGACCGAGCCACAACTGCTTGTTTTTGCTTCGCCATGAGACAAGATTGCCTCCCACAAAAACACACACAATAACTGTAGAGGTAGACCTCCTATCATCTCGACAACAACTTGCCCAATCGGGCATCACAGTACCCCCTCCAAGTCCAAGTGTCCATTCTTCCTAAACCATAACCCTCTCCTGGGGGTTCCCTTTAGGTACCTCAAAATTTATAGACCACCTCCATATGCCCCGCTTCTTGGATCATGCATATATCCGCTACCACACTCACCGTGATAGGAGATGTCCGGCCTTTGAATGACAAAGATATATCAATCTCCCAACCAACCTCCGGATCATCTCTTTATTAACCGGATCTCCAGACCGGGCATTGGTTTGATGATTTTTGTCAATGGGGGTACTACATGGCCGCATCCAAGCATCCCTCGCTTTCTAACAATGTATCTAGGGACATATTTTTTTGAGAGAGAACAATCCCTTTAGGTGACTGGCAATCTCAATTCCAAGGAAGTATCGTAGAGGTCCTAGATCCTTTTACCTCAAATGCTCTTCCTAAATTCTCCTTCAAACATTTGATTTCCTCCACATCATCTCCTCGTAATCACAATGTCATCCACATACACGACCATAATGGTGATAAATGTTCCTCTATGCTTATAGAAGATCGTATGATCACCATTGCATTGAGTGTATCCCATGTCATGCATCGCTTTTCGAACCTGACAAACCATGCTCTGGGTGATTGCTTTTTAGCCCATATAATGACTTCTTAAGTCTCAGACACACCTTCCCCCAGCCTCGACTATTTGCAAACCCCTCGGTGGAATCTCCATGTAGACCTTCTCTCCTGTAGATCCCCGTGAAGAAATGCATTTTTCACGCCCAACCGATGAAGAGGTCACCAAAAGTTGATCGCACAAGAGATCAAAGTCCTAATCGTACTCATCTTTCGCCACGGTGTGCAAAAGTCTCATCATAATCGATCCCATATGTTTGACTATAGCCTTTAGCAACTAATCTTGCTTTTATATCTCTCCACCTCTCCTTTTCGGTTTTGCTTCACAAGAAAAGACCCACTTCTTTACAAATAACTTCCTTCTTCCCTTTTTGAAAGATACACCAATTCCCATGTTCCATTTTTCTCGAAGAGCATACATCTCTTTCTTTCATTGCTTCATTCCACCTAGGATCTTGCTTTTGCACACCTCCGCCCTTTGGAATCGCACACAGATTTTGTAAGGATGCAATAAAAGCTCTATATGCGTGGTGAAAGACGAGAGTATGAAAAGGTAATTGGCAATATCATGATTTGTGCTAGAATGCTCAAAAACCATAACGAATGTGAGGTTTTCCAAAAATTAGATCTAGTATCTCTATGTTGTGCAAGAGGTAACTCTATAGGGTGGTCAGGAGGAGGAAGAACATTACCACTTGACTCAGATTGAGTTGAGGAGCTCGAAGGAGAGAGGCCCGAGGAGAGATTTGGGACTTGTGAGACAGGCAGCTGTGGTTGTGGACAATTGATTTGCTCCCCCGATTTTTTAAACCGCTTCCTTCTCGATACACTATTGTCTCTTTGGCAACGCCTTCTCCATTATTTGCCCTCATTCCATTTGTGGGACATGGGATTGCCCCAACCATTACTTCTTCATTCCTTTCACAAGCTACTTGTTCATTCTCCTGAACAACACCCCCTCACATCCACAACATTATCATAGACCTCAACCACCTCCCTCATCTGTTACCACCACCTTCTCATCTGTTTCCACCACCTTCTCATCCTGCCTCCACCGCCTTTTCCTCGAATAGTAGATACACCCATTGGACACCGGGATAGTCCCCACAACCAACTCCCCTCGAAGTTGTACCCTCATCTTGCACACAACCATTATCCCCTCTCTATTGTCACTTTCAATGACCGAAGAGAACTCCTCCAAAGAACGGATCAAGATCCCATGGTTTTTGTGTAGTATGGTTTTGTGTAGTATGGTGAGCCGGGTTTGACGGGCGCGGCAGCCATGAGGGCTGCATGCGGCGGCAGGAGGATGGGGCAAAGGATCGGTGGAGATGGAGCGGGAAAGAATGCAACGGCGGCGGTGGTGTACAAGTGGGTCCCGCTCCTCCAAGGCTCCAATCGCTTGAGCAATTTCAGCCAACATGGGCGATTGAAGTACAATTTGCATAGGAATACCAAAACATAGGAAACGCCGTTGTTGAAAAAAAAAAAAAAGAAGAGGAAACGCCTCATTTGAGATTTTTCCAAAATTAAATTTAGCAAAAATTAAAAATTAAAATAAATACGGAAGTACAATTTGATAAGAAATACCTTATTTAGTTTTTAATCTATGAGTACATGTTTCATTTGAGAATTTCCCTAAATTGTCTTTTTAGATTGATGAATCCATTATTAGCGCCTCACAAATTCTGTCGAAGGGTTGGCTATAGCTCACCACTAAAACTACATATATGATCACCTCCAAAAGATTAGATGTAACATCCCCGATTTCGCGAAGGGAAATCCACAGAATGAAGCATAACACCGATGGTCCCCGAGGATCATTCCATCACATTATCTCGAATTACAGGCCGATTACGTAGTCAAACTTCGAATAAAAAGAATACAAATAGAAGGGTTTTAGTACACCGCCACTTGGCGGAAACAAATCCGAGTCACACAAAGATCCGATCAAATAAGGTCGAAGATCGGAAGCTAATTGCGAAGCATCATCATCATCATCATCATCTCCGCCTTTGAGCGTAGGCACGAGACCATCTAATCCTTCTCTAGTTACCACGGAGACGCCAATCCGCGACACCGCGATATGTGCGTGCCATGGTCGACCGAATGAGCTTTAGTGGAAAATAGAAAATAAGGGATCCGGCGATCCTAATATTTGGCGGGTTTGCATCCTTAGCGCATGTGCAACAAGTAATAATAATAATATTCACATTTTGAACTCATTCCCAACATATCCCCAAAGTCCATCCCAAGCACATCACACATCTCACAACTCACAACTCACAACTCACAACTCACAACCGACACAAGGCGACAAGAAGGCCCTTCATCTTCTCGCTCGCCGCCCAACCGGCTCGCCTCCGTGCTCTCAAATTTAAATTCCCCACACTCAACTACATCCGAGGGTAAGAAGAGAAAACACCCTCTCTACTCGAAAAGCAAGAACCCATGGGGTAAACCCAACAAGTAAGCCGGCTGCACACCAGAGCCTCGAAGGTCGGGCGACACCCCCAGGCAGTCCAGCCTAAAGTCGACCATCCATGCCCGAAGACAGGACAATACGTATTGGTCGGAAGGCGTGTACACACAAGATCTCTCGATCACCCATCATCGATGCTTTAGAAGCACCTAGGAGGATTCCGTCGCCTTCCAACTAGTACGATGCCATCCTGGGGGAAGCCCGGAGTACCACCGGCACGCTGAGACCGGGAAAGACAACACCGGCCCTACAAGTGGTGCCGCTTCTACTAGGAACGAACGGAAGGACCTCCGTCTCACGTGACCCTAATCACCTTACAAATGCGCAATGGCATGGCACCCCCATCGGACTACCCGTCCCCTAACTTTGGGCGAGCTACGCTTTGGCAAGTTCCCATATGATTAAGCCCCAACGACAGTCCTTATGTTGACGGGACAAGACATCTTCTCATCTTACGTGCTCTCGACAAAGACCTTTGGGGCTTCGCTCCACAAAGGCTCTCCACCTCGAAACTCGAAAATCACCATGTACCCGCCACGGTACACGACACGGGGCGCCCGGGTGCCGCACCTCTCTGCTAGACTGCCCCCCCGACTTCCGGATCCTGCCTGGGCCGACTAAACCTCACCACCACACACCCAAGACACACACGTAATCACACTCCCCGCATTGACACAACTCAACCGTCCGGCTCATATACTCGGCTTCCTCATATATATATACATCGTGAGAAGGTAAAGCCACATAGTGGCAAGTGCAAGCGGCGTGAGATGTAATGCGGCGCAAAGCCGGGTAATTTGGTGGATGGGTTTCAATCAAGGCATATCAGGCTCAGTAAAGCATGCATCCATATATACTAGCAAATGAGTAAAGTAAAAAAGCGCTTAGCATATCTATTTGCAATGTCTAAATAGGTTCTCTAAAAAACAAAATCGCCATGACACCGCGATGTCAAGGAAGTAGTGGTACTAGTCTCCTCCGTCACTTGGCGTGGTCGTACCTTAGGGGTCTCCTCCTCCCGGGTCGACTCCACTCAGGAACGAAACGCAACGTAAAAAGTCGCGATGTTTACTCCATAAGTCCACAAAGAAGCAAAAATATCCAAAAAGATTCAAATGCACTCATAGATAACCCTATGATGTAGAGCTCGAATTTAGAAAAATTTGGACTCTTGTTTCATAATTTTTCGACATCGTATGAATATTCTATGAATTTTCTAAGATCAAATTATATTCTGAAAAATGGAAAAGGTCGGTTTAACCCATCGACACGTGGCAGCTTCGGGTTGGTCGGCCGACGCCGACATGACGCCATGCGGGTCCGGGGCCAAGAATCGGTGGTCGACGTGGGTCCGAGATGACGCCACGAGTGACGCCACGATGACGCCATCGCTAACGTTGTAGGCATCCGAGGGTTGCAAATAATGACGTGGGTCCCACGACTACGGTGATCGACATGTGGGGCCGTGGGGACCCGGGCCAACCGTCGATGTTGACCGGTCAACTCTTCTTAATGGGCCGAAAATGGATATGGGGCCTAGTCTGGGCCGGGTTAATGCCCGGCCCCTGACATGTGGCGGTTCCTCGGGCTGTCCACGTGGTCACGTAGGGCTCCAATGGGCTCCCGGTTCACGGGCCCGTAAACCGATGCGGTGTATGTAGTGGACTACAAGCTTTCGGGTCCATGGACCACCGGCGCTTGGTCCATCGTGGACTAGGGTCCATCTCACTCTCCCCTCGTCACTCTGCACGTAGACTAGGTCCACCCGGGCCATCGCTATTGCTTTTCTCCCCCCCTCCGGCCCCGCTCACGGCGCCGGTCGATTTGGCTCCGCCGTGGTGGCTGCCTAGGCGGTTTGGCTCGGCATCGAGGCGGTCGCTAGGGGCTGGAAGGTGGGGCGGACGCCGAAGGGGGCTTCTGCTCGTGTTTCGCCGCCCGGCGTCGCAAGACGCTGCGGACGCCGGGTGGCGGCGGCCATACGGCGGAGCCGCCGCGGGCGGCCGGTCGCGATTGCTCGGCTTCGCCCGCGATCGCTTAGTTCTTCTAGGGTCCCTAAAAAGCAGCGTAGGCGGTAGGGGTGGCCAGATGGATGGCACGGCGCTGGGCGGCGCATATAGACGGGCCGCGCCGGGCGGCGGCGGCGGCGAGGTGGCGCGTCCAAAAGAAACTAGAGCGGGCTCCTTTCTTCGACATTGCCTGTGCACAAGGTAAAGAAGGCGGCGCCGACGACCGCACGCGGCGCGCGCCACGCACGGGGTACGCGCGGGCGGCCCCGCGCCTCTCGCGGACGCGTCGCCCAATGGCAAGGCGGGTTCTTTTCCTTCCAACCAGCTTGACGGCTAGGGCGCACGGGCGCCAAGGCGAATCTCATAGGCTCGCCTCCCGCGCCAAGAGGTGGCCAGGATCGCCGTGGAACGCCGACGCAGGCGCGGCGGTGCTCGAGGAGCACCCGCGCCGACCGGCGCAGGTATAAGACTAGGGGCTTCAAGGCTCCTGAGCGATACAAAGGGGGGCGTATTCACGCTCACTTGATGCGGCGACATGATGGAGGCGGTCTAGTGGCGGGTCTAGGTCGGGTTAGGCCTGAACGGGCGATGGCGACCACGGCCGGGTCTTGCCATGGCATCCATGGCGCGTAGCGCGGTCCAGGGCCGGGCGTCTCGAAGCACAAGGTGCCCCGGCAAGGCTGCGTTTTGGCTCGCTGTGCGCGCGACATGCGTGTGCTCGTGATGGCAGCAAAGGTGTTGCCTTGGCTCTCCACGCTGGAGAAAGCGGCGGCGACTACGACGGTGGATCACGGTTGTGAGCACGACGACGCAACAAGGCGATGGTGCTCACCGTGGGCCGGCGTTGGGATGGTGCCGCGAGCTGTGAGGCGAGGTTGTGATGGCGGCGCGGTGCCGCGCCGAGCGCCAGCTGGCCGGGTGAGCCGACGGGGTGGCGTGTCACCGGCCGACCGGCCATGCGGGACGCACGGGCGACGGGGCGACGCGGGCGGGCTGGCTGCTTGGCTCGCGTTCCCCGTGGTGGCGCCTGATCAACACTGGGCTTCGTCCTCTGCCGCAGATTGGCACCGCGCGCCGTCACGGGCCGGGCGTTGGCGCACGACCTAAGATGCCGCAAGTGACCGGGGTCGCGGGCGGCGCCCTCGGCTCCACTCTACTCCTCCTTCTCCTTCCTTTCCTTCTTCTCCTCCTTTCCTTCTCTCGGTTCTTGGCAGGGTTGTGCAAGGGCCAGGCCACGGTGGCGGCGGGTGCTCGAGGAAACCCAAGTGCCCCGGTGCTCCCTTTTATAGGGCGGCGGGCACGCGGGGGATCACGGTAACTTTACCGCTGCCGGGGGCTCTTTGGGCGTCCGTGTCGGGTGGGGGTCTTGGCCTCCGCGGCGCGGCAACGGGAGAGCGGGGTCCCGCCCAGCGACGCCGAGGAGGTGGGCCGACGCGCGAGGGCGCCGGGCGTTCGGGCCGGAAAGCGCAGGAAGGGGGAAAATAGAGAGGGAACGGGATGAAGTGGGCCGGGGGTGATGTCGGCCGCGAGGGCTGCCGTGGTCCGGTTCAACCGCGTGCTACGTCGGGTGCGGCTGGTTTTGCGCCGACCATGGCCAGAGCTTCTTGGGGCGGCTTTCATTTCTTGGCCGCCGGATCGGGCTTAGGTTGCCGGGCAAGCAAGGCGAGCGCGTGGGCTTGGGGGCGCAGCTGGTCAGCAGGCCTTGGCCGGCCGGTAGTGGGCCGTAGCCGCCGGCTTGGGCCGTAATGCCTTTTCTTTTTCCCTCCTTTATTTCTATGTCTTTTCTATTTTCTTCCTTCAACTAAAAAAAGTAGACCATGGGTACCTATATGTATATGTATATGTTGCCAACATACATATACTTAGGGAGGTCCACTAGGGGTCACTTAGGGTTTAAGGAATCCAATCCAAGGGTTGGCAACAAGAGGGTTATAAAAACATAGGGTTTGATTTTTATTAGCAAAAACATAAAGTCATAAAACTCCAACTCAAACATGGTTCATTATTTATGCAACAATGCTCAACAAAAATTTAATAGGTGCTACTTGTGCAACTAGGGGAATGTTTACCTACATGACATTTCATCATTCATGGGTTATTTAAGAAAAATTTTTGTTGGTTGCAATTTTTAGGTTTTGAAATTTTCGGATTGTTACATTAGACCTCCATAGTTTAAAATGGATGGAGTAAGGGAAACTATATATACAAGCACATTCGAAATACTAGGCTTGCATACGTCAATATTTATCAAGTCATCATATCGCCTAGATAGTTACAAAGAAGACCTTATGCCAAAGCTCAATGGTGAGTTTCATTTCGTTGTTTCAAAACTGTTATGTCATATAAAATTAAAATAAAACTTGATGAAACCGCTACTCTCAATGGAGAGTTTCATCTTGTGGTTTCATAGACATTTAATTTCATTACTTAGAGATAGTTGTATTCATGTCAAGAAAGTTTCACCAAGATGAAACTTTTCTTTTTCTCTCCTCGAGTTTCATATAAAAAGTAGACTTTTTTTTGATGTGACGTCCTATTTAATATGCATGAAACGTCTATAAAACCCTCATTGAGACTAGTCTTATGACAAAAGACCGAGACGAAAGATCTCGAGACTCGTAGGTATGTCTCTATCCGGGAGCATGTCATCCGGGCGGGCCTACTATGTATTCATGGGTATTCAGTTGAATACCCAAAAATTTTTGACAAAAAAATTGATATACATAACGATATAACATATGTATATATATATGAGAAATAGAAAAATAACAAGTGAAAGAAATAAAAGGCACTGAATCGAATCTTTGGGCTGGCTCACTTCGTTCTTGCTTTCCTCAAGGCCCAACTCCCTCAATGTCAATGGCCCATTCTTGGCCTAAAGCCTAACCAGCAGCGCAGCGAGGACACACCAAGACGTGCGCCTCGGCGTCTCCTCCCGGCTCCCGATGCGACTGCGATCTACGAAGTGCTGGCGACGGCGGCGGCGGGCGGAAGGCGGCAAGCGGCAAGAACGCGGGCGGGCGAGGCGGCGGCGGGCAGGCCTTGACGCGGCCGCAGCCGGGCAGCGAGCGGCAGCGGGCGGGCGGGCGGCAGCCGGGCGGGCGCCGAGGAGGGCAAGCGCCAACGGCGAGCAAGGCAAGTCACAAGCCCCGGCTCTCTTTCCCTTTTCTCTTGTGCATGTTTCAAATGCACTTTTTGTTGCAAGTTTTAGATTTAAATCATGATTGTGGTACTTACATTACGTGCTATGATGCAGTGTACTTTATGTTGCCAAATTTTTTTTCACCCTTTCACAATTTTGAATACCCAATTTCAAAATCACGGGCCCGCCCTCGATGTCATCCATCGGCAAATACATTGGCGGCCCTTAAATTTGTGGCCTTGTGTTGTTCACAAAATCTCAAAATCAAAATTTGAACCCAACTTGTTAGTTGTAGGTTCACGAACTCTCAAAAAGTACAACGTGTCTGAGGCTCACCAGCCCACAAACTAAAGCTCACAAACCCGAGTTTTTTTTTTTTTAGATCACAAACCAACGGTGACCACCGAATTTCGCGACGCGTGCTCGGGTCTCGACCGCCATAGACCCATCTGGGGCCCAAGTTGCTTTTGCTTGACCCAAGGCCCCACGCCGCGGCGGCGTCTCTGGAGTTACCACTTCCCCGACCCTAAATTTTCAAACGCGCGAACTTGTATGTGGCCCATGGCCGCGCCCCCCCACCTCCATGAAGCTTGCGCCCGGCCCACCCGTCTCCTCTTCCTCTTCTTCTTTTCTCTACTTTGTATCCCTGCCCGCCATGGAGCAGCGACGTGAGCATGCTTAGGCCACCCCATGCCCCACTACTCGCCTCCATCTCCCTCCCGCCGAGTCCTCTCAGATCCATCCGCCCCCGACGAGGCCCGAACTTCTTCGTCGCCGTGACCCCAAGCCTCTTAGGCGTGGTTGCGCTCGCGCGGCGGCGCCGGAGTATGAGACGCCCGCGCGCCGATTTCGCTCCCGTATCCGACCGTGTGGCCCCCGCGGCGGTTCCCGCCTCTGAATTCGCGGGCTTCTTTCTTTGAGACCAAAATCACGATGTGGTTTCCGGTGGTGGTGTGCGTCGATTTCGCTTCCGGGCTTCTCGCGGTTTTGCGGGGTGCTGAATTTGGCGGGCTCACAAGCAGCCGCGGGGCGTGGGAGGAAGGGGAGGCCGGGTTCACCCGCGCCCCTATGACTCGCCGCCAGCGGCGCTGACTCGACATCTCGCACCACAAAGACCGAGGGCACCCGACGAACCCGGCCCCTTCCTCCCACGCCGTTAAACAACGCTGGAACCCGCAGCTCCGCACCCCGCAAAAACCGCAAGAGAAAAACCGGAGCAGAATCGACCGCACACCACCACCGAAACCACATCTGCAAGGATCGGAGATCACACAGCCTCGTATTCCCCGTGGCAGCCGAGACCCGCACAGGAGCTCACCTGGTGGACTCGACTAAAATCGCGCTGAGGGCGCCTTCATACGCTCCTCCGGCCGCCGCTGTGGATTCAACCACGCCGAAGAGGCTTGGGTCCACTGGGCGACGAG
Source organism: Hyparrhenia diplandra (assembly GCA_015847255.1). Lineage (NCBI taxonomy): Eukaryota > Viridiplantae > Streptophyta > Magnoliopsida > Poales > Poaceae > Hyparrhenia > Hyparrhenia diplandra. Next base: position 10,290 of record JADLZK010009796.1, read on the forward strand.
AAGATGCTCCCTCGGGCCCGGTTCCCGGGCGTGGATGGATCTGGAGAGGACGGAGCGAGGAGATGGAGGCGAGTGCGGGGTGGGGGCCGGTTTACGTTGTCGCGCCGCGGCCGCGGCCCTCCACATGGCGGCGAGGATACAAGCAGAGAAAAGAAGAAGAGGAAGAGGAGACGGGGGGGCCGGCGCAAAGGCTTCTTGGGAGGTGGGGGGGTGCTTGGCCAAAATACATGCAAGTTCGCGCGCTTGAAAATTTAGTGGTCGGGGAAGTGGTAACTCCGTGAGACGCGCTTGACAACAGGCCTTGGGTCATTGTGTGCAACTTGGGCCGGTAGATGGGTCTATGGCGGTCGAGACCCGAGCACGCGTCGCGAAATTCGGTGGTCGGTGTTGGTTTGTGATCTAAAAAACCCGTTTGGTTTGTGAAGCTTTAGTTTGTGGGCGGTGAGCGGTGACACGTCGTACTTTTGAGAGTTCGTGAACCTACAACTAACAAGTTGGGTTCAAATTTTGATTTTTGAGATTTTGTGAACTAACACACAGTCACAAATTTAAGGGCCGCCAATGTATTTGCCGATGGATGACATCGGGGCGGCCCGTGGATTTGAAATTGGGTATTCAAAATTGTGAAAGGGGAAAAAAATTTTTGGCAACATAAAAGTACGAGACTCATAGCACAGAATTGGGTACCACAATCATGATTTAAATCTAAAAACTTTGTAACAAAAAGTGCATGGGTGAAACATGCACAAGAGAAAACTGGAAAGAGAGTCGGGCTTCGTACTTGCCTTGGCGGCCGTTGGCGCTTGCCCTGTTGGCCGCGGCACGACCGCCCGCGCCCGCCCGGCCGTCGCCCCTGTCTTGCCGCCCAAGGCGCGCCGCCGTCAGCAGACATCAGATCGCAAACGCACAAAGGGAGCCTGCTTGGAGACGCAGAGGCGCACTTGCCGGGTGTGTCCTGTCGCGCTGTCGGGTTAGGCTTAGGCCAACAATGGGCCATTGACATTGAGGGAGTTGGGTCTTGAGGAAAGCAAGAACGGAAGTGAGCCAGCCCAAGATCTCGATTCAGGCCTTTTATTTCTTTCACTTGCTGTTATTTTTTTCTATTTCTCATATATATACATATGTTATACGTTATGTATATCAATTTTTTGTCAAATTTTGGGTATTCAACCCGAATACCCATGAATACATAGTAGGCCCGCCTCGATGACATGCTCCCCGGATAGAGACATACCTACGAAGTCTCGAGATCTTTCGCCTCGGTCTTTTGTCATAAGACTAGTCTCAATGAGGGTTTTATAGACGTTTCATGCATATTAAATAGGACGTCACATCAGAAAAAGTCTACTTTTATATGAAACTCGAGAGAGAAGGGAAAAAGTTTCATCTTGGTGAAACTTTCTTGGCATGAATACAACTATCTCTAAGTAATGAAATTAAATGTCTATGAAACCACAAGATGAAACCCTCCATTGAGAGTAGCGGTTTCATCCAAGTTTTATTTAATTTTATATGACATAACAGCTTTTGGAAACAAATGAAATGAAACTCACCATTGAGCCTGGCATAAGGTCTTCTTTGTAACTATCGAGACGTATATGATGACTTGATAAATATTGACGTATGCAAGCCTAGTATTTCGAATGTGCTTGTATATATAGTTTCAGTGGCGACTCCATCCATTTTAAACTATGGAGGTCTAATCTTTTTGGAGGTGATCATATA
>JADLZK010009797.1:0-88207 GCA_015847255.1 Hyparrhenia diplandra
GAAACTGGCGGGTTCAGGATTAACCCTAGAAATGAAAGGTTGAACTAAGAGCGGTTGGATGGTTGCTATGGCATATGGTGCTGTTGAATATATCTGAGGAATCAATCAGTCTGTATTGATTTTCATGGCAAGTTTTCACTTGTTTGGCATCCTGCCATAGTAGGGAAGAACAATCGTGTGACCTCTTGATGCATGATGGTAAACAATTGTGTAAGACCTGTCACTGCAGTCATTAATCTGTGCTGCGATCATGGTCTAAATGGCTGCAGATGAGTTGGGATTTTTGCCTGCTTTGCCTCAGAGCATGTACCATTTTGCAGGGTCTGCATTCTCAATGGAATGGAATTCTAGAAAGATTCGTCAATAAAAATGGTTGTGTGCATATGAATCGTGGTGTTTCTTTTGCTAAAAGTAATATTCACTGTGCTGCTACAATAGATAATTCTAGTTGTAATTCTTTTTGTCATATGCACCCTATCATCTAAGTAAGTTGACTTTGCCGCACAAATATGGTAATTATATAAATACATAATCTTTTGAAATGTAGTTATTAATATTTTTTGGATTTAATCACAATGGTTGGGTCTTGTAAAGTTTACATCACTGAATTATGCTGTGCCGGTTGAGCAAACACCATTCAGATTTAGGAGAACACGCACAGCTGACTCTACTTGCCTGCTTGCAGGGAATCAGGTTCTTATGCTTGCTAGTTTCTGTTTTTATTTCTCCCTCTGCAGAACAAGTTAAACGCTAAAATTTTTTTTCCAGGGGTGATTCTTGAGCACTGGAAGCACAAACCACATGGATCATTTTTTTTTTGAAAGAAAAGGCAGGGCTCTGCAAACCACATGGATCTTTGGTGGTTTTGTTTGTTTCTGAACATCTCCTATGCCGATTCAATCTGCCGGTGTCAGTGAGGCACCGGAGGCACCGCGAGGACACTCCATCCACGCGTTCATCCTGCTTCGAGGAGCTGGCGGCCGCCGCGCGAAGAAGCGCCGGCAATGGCCAACGGCTGTGTCGCCGACGCCGAGGCAGGCGGCGACGAGCGCACTTTCGGCGTCAGGTCCGCTAAGCGGGGTCATCGCATTTCATTCAAAAGTGTCTTCTTTCTTTTAAGAAAAAGAGCGTGGCTGATATTGGGCTTGACAAAACCGATTGTCTGGAGCCGATTGACGGCCCAATACCCCTCTGGCCGTTGGACTTTTTTTCCTGAGATGAGAAAGCACAAAGAGACTAAAGTTGCTCAAGACACAATTTACTTCAATCATACACTAGTACTACCATTTCTTAAATAATGGAAGCTGTTTTTGTGCATTTTCGAGATTTTTTACTTGAAATAAACCCATCCAGTAAAATAAATTGATGGAAAATACAAAAATATTAATTAATAATAACTATCAACTTTGTAAGTAGGGTAGAATGCCGTCTAGCTTGGGTAAAAACAGGCCTTGACCACCTATGCCAAGTGGCGAGATGCCCAAAAACCCGGGTTTTATATGGAGATATTCCAGATGCAAAATTAGTGGATACTTGTAATATAATCCACAAAGAAAGAATCACGCCAGGGCCATTGCCAAGTGGTTGGTTATATGCTTCTAGCAGTGCTAGTGGCTTCTAAGTCCCTTTTATTTTTTAAGACCATGCGTTATCGTAGCATGAGAAAGTTCAAACAAGATAACAAGACATAATGTTAATCAACTAGTTACGGTACAACCTATTTCTACTGGAAAGCAAGCAGCGGTAGGGAGACCCTCCCCCAACAACTCAAAGCCAAGTCCAATACAAAAGAAACTCAACACCAAAAGCAGGGTGGAGATCGTGGCCGTAGATGAAGACGAGTTCGAATGCTCCTCCGTAATGTCGAGGGGCGGGACGCGAAGAAGCATGTCGACATGAAGATACACCTCCAAGTCGCGGGCAGACCACCACTTGAGGAGTGCCAACATGAAGATACCCTTTGAGTCGCGAGAACTAGGACGCTTGAGGCGAGGAGCGCACCAAAATGGCTACGACAATGACAAACACCAACTGGGCGGGCAGAAGTGGAAGCGAGCAGTAAAGCGTAGTGGGCGTAACCACGATGAACAACCGCGACGGGCCGGCAAACGAGGGTTGCCCCCATGCGACACCCTACAAGGTGAAAGACAGCCGTCACCATTCACGCCCCACCACGCGCGATTGGAGCAAAGTGCAATACAGCACGAACTCAACCACACAGCGCCCACGCACTTGTGGCGTTGAGGTGAGTGCACGAGGGTAGCGTCGCTTTGCCGAACACCATGGCCGGCCGGGAGACGCCTCCTTGCGCGCGCGCGGCCACCACGGGCGGCGGTACTGAGGCTGAACCGCGACACCTTCAAGAAGGTAGTGGCGCTAGACACCGCATGGATTGGCGGTGGCAGAAGGTTGGGTTGGGTTTTCACGCTTAATACATCCAAGTAAGTCGCAGAGAGCGTGAATAGTAGATGGCGGCCGTAGGAGCAGCGGCGAGGGTGCACATCGGGGAGCACCACCTCCCACCGGCCTTGCCAGATGCTAGAGGCGGGGGCGCCCGGCTAGTGCGCGAAAGCATCCAGGGCAGCGCCGGCTGGCGGGCGCGCGACCCCCACTTCGATATGGCGGGACCCACGAGATCCGACCCTAGAGGGGCGGTCGAGAGCTCAAACCCGGCCAGATGAGCAAGCTCCATGGGCGAAGTTGGAGGGAGGGGGGAGGGTAGATCAGGAGCCCGAGGAGGCAGAATCACGCGCCCGGTCGCGGAGTGGTCGGTACGCCACCCGTGGAAGAGGCTGGGTTGGGTAGGGGAGGGAGGCTTGACGGGGAGTGGAAAAGCTTAGAGCAGCGGCGTCCATATCGATTGAAGCTGTACTTGGCCCGCACTCACCACGAGCAAAGGAGGCGAGCGGCCCGGTGAGCGAGGGCAGCGGGGCTGAGGCGGCAGGAATGCCGCTGAGTAAGCCCTCTGTGAGGGCAGCAGCGAGCGGTCGAAGTACTATACTTCAAGTCCTTTATAGGACCAATATAATATATACCTCATAGGAGACATACAAGCAGTTTAGAAATTTCCCAAGCGAAACAAAATAGGCAAAATTGCATTCGAAAAACAAAGTATTGATGATTAGGGCTATTTGTTTGGGCTCCTTCTGGTTCTAGCTTAGTGCTATATATTAATCAAAAAATGGATGCTGGGAAGAAAAAAATTGGCTTATGTAGCCTTGCAATTCATTTAGATAAGAGAGGGGAAATTTTTGATGAACAATGCCATAAACAATGTAGGAATTAGAAGACCACAAAGGTTTTCTTTTTTGAAAAGAAAATAGAAAAGGAAGACATATGTAAGCCTTTGCAAATCTGGTGTCAGCTCGGGTTGATAATATCATCAAGTGGCCTACCATCTAAATATTAGATTCAAAAGTGTGTGTGTCATAGAAAGTAGATGGAATGTAGGGCCAAACAAGTGTCACGGTTGGGGCCATTCGTATATCTAATATGCATGACTCATTCGGTACACGTATGGTACAATCTATCTTAACCTTATCTCCTATCATGACTAAATGACGCTTTTTTTTTTATTTTTGGGTTCTAGGGAAATGTCAATGACAAAACAAAAAGATTCCCGCTCTATATATGATATTCTTTGTACCATATATTTGTTGTACTAGCTAGTCTTGTATAGAATAAAAAATTGTTGTTGTATTAAGTAGGCAAGAAATTGTCACAAGACACCAAAATTTAGTAATCATGGGGACAAACAATCAGAAGATAATTTGTAGTGCTTAGCGAGTCACTTTTCAGTGTCTATATGTTCTCTTATACTCCCTATATATATCATAATCAGAAGATATATATAATTTTCATAGTGCTCTCGACGAGCTTTGGTGTGGTCATCATCGCTCGCACTACACTGTGCAATGCATGGAGGAAAGGTTGAAGGCCATGCCCATGAAAATGGTACGCAGCGTCATCCAACGCAAAAGTGTGTCAATGGAAGCACAACGCAGCAATAAACAGGTGTCACAATTTGGGTCATTCATGTATCTAATCCTGACTCATCATAGGATATGGCTAGCTGAAAAATGCATGATCATCCATGTTGGTAGGGCATCTTGTCGTCAATCGCGTGGCAAACAAAGCGATTCAGGAAAGGATTCGACTCCTTGGTCCTTTCTTGTAAACGGGAGATTTGGAAGGGAAGGAACGGAGGACAACCGACATTTCCAAGACCGCTGCACAGCTAGTTCTCAAGATCAGGACGAGGCCTACGGATGGGCAGCTTAGCGGGCTACAGGGACCTGGGGTTGTTCAGCGTCGGCGGTGCAGAGATTTCTGCAGCTTCCTGCTGCCCATACACAGTCGCACATTTGTTTTCCTCTTTAAGTACACCCTCGAAGCGGCGCCGTTTAGAGCGGCGATGTATGTCGTGTGTGTCTTTATGCGCGCCCGGTCAAATGATTTTGGCTAGGCGTGCAGCGTGTATCCGCTCGCTTCCCTTAATACAACCGCGGTGTGCACAATGTATGCAGCTGAAAAAAATGGTACTTGTATAATTACCAAATGGTACTTTCATCAGTACTAATTAGGTGGATGGATGGTCATTTTAAAAGGAAAATGTGAAGGGCAGCGAGCAGTTGAGGACGTAAATACCCAAAATGATCATCATTTGACCGAATGATCATCATACTTGTATGATTCATGCACTATGCTAGGTGGCAGCATAAGGTTAATTATAATTTAGAATGAAGTACTACTCACCGTTGATCCCAAGGTTAATTAAACTTTGTTTTGTTCTCCCTCAAAGATTTTTGGGCATTCCATTTTGACAGTGGCGTCATTGCCAATTTCCATTGACATGTGAAGTGAAAGTCTAATTTAATAAGACAAGTTTTAAATATTAACAGCTCTAATCTCGATTTGCCTTTTTTTTTTTTTTAAAAAGGCTAATTTTTCATGAGTTTCATTGCTATACATGCAAAAGTTTCTTTTATTTGATATGTTGGCGCAATAATCTGTGAGTTGGTTCGATCCGAAATCCGATCACACCTAATTTATTTTTAGCGTGCATTAGCATTGCTTATGTTTTCATTAAGTGAAAGATTAGAAGTTTTACACCCAAGAATACTTGATGCGGCAGGGTCATTTGCACCTTGAGGGAAAAACATACTACACACAAATCACCAGCCAGTGGTAGCCGCTGATTGATGTACTAAGAAGAACCAATAACGCGACAAGGACGGACACCTAATTTATTAAAGGTCTATATATTTCCATATTCTCTTTGCTGTCTGTAAAGTTGCCAATCGCTTTCGTTGGCTGGCAAGCACACAACTAATGAGCCTCTGCGTGATGGTTACATAACTTTCTAGAATACTGAAGGTCCCAAGGTGTTTTCATTTTTTAATTTATTAATTGGACATTGGCACGTCCGTGGATGTGTGAAGGGTATTAAGTTTGGCAAAGCTGTATTTGATTTTTTAAGGAACACAGATTGCGTGTTTTTCGATGCTTGAGAATAAAAGGAACAAAGTTGTGGGATGGTAACACACAGTTATCGAACCAAAGCCTAGCACTACTGGATCCATAATAAAAGATTACATGATTTAAAACGTGCGACCAATAACGAAAGTACTCCAAAGGTGTTTGCTTGATTCTTGAGCTATGTTTACTGATTCATAAGTGGTGATTCTAGTGTGGGATTATTGAGGGTGGAAAGCAGGTCAGGGAAGTGAATGATTCCGTGATGATTATGATTGAGTGAATAATACAGTGGTGAGTAAACGTTTCAAACACCATGCTTGTTATGCAAATGGAGAGAAGTGATTCTTATCAACTCCGTAGAATATGCTCTCGCAGAGAAATTAAAATTGGACCTCTATCAGGGAGTAAGTTCTAACTTTTCCTTGGAAATTTGTGAACCCTGCCCTCACGGTCACGGTACATACTATGTATAGTGGCGTCGTCAGCCCTTCTGGCACTCTCGCACTCACATCAGAGTCCAAAACTCCAAATGTGCACATTGATTAAAGCTAGTTTAATTTGTCCTACGTCAAAACTCAAAGTACACATTGTGATTAGCTAATTTGTCTAAGTTCCTTTGGAACTGTTACTTTACGCTCATTCGTTGCTAGCGTTAGCAGCAAATGAAGTCCATCAGCCACATACAAAGAAAGCTGATAAAAAGCGGATGATAATCAAGAGACATTTCTGCGCATCGATCATTGATGTAATGTAATGTAGAGAGTAAAGGAGTTGACATGCAACGTGCGTGAGCTAACTTCCACTAGTGAAGTTTTAATAAGGGTCATCGACGCGGCTGGTGGCCCGTGACCGCGCGACAGGTGGCCGCTGGGCAGAGCGGCATGGCCGAGCGGGCAGCCACCCTACCCGATGTCATGGCCGGCGGTCGAATAGGCGACCCCGACCTGCTAAGTTGCTGCGTATATAATCCCACCACTCCACCCGGCCTAACCTAACTCCTTTGTCTCCTTTGGGTGCGTATGTGCTCCTTTGTTCTCTTGTAAAAACTTAGGATGCACGCCACCGCTCCTAGCCTCCCGCCCCTTCTTAGCCGCCGCTACATTTCGCCACCCCTTCTCGGTACCGGTGAGCTCCCCGCGCTCTCGGCTACCGTCATTGCCGGATGGAGTCAAAGGCCCCACGCCCGGCGGCTATCGTCCACCCGTAGCGACGGCTTCCCCTCTGACCTCTCCACGGCCCGGCAATCACCAGCGTCAGAGCATTTCTCGGTCAGCGGACCCAGCCCTCTCGCTGAAGATCCATCTTCTTTGGGGGTGGGCGAGGCCGAGGGTTGAGACAACCTCAATCAAGCTATGAAGACATTCACTAGATGCGCCAAGAACCAAACATGCCATGTTTTTGGTGTCTGTCATGCTGCATGTGGGGTGCATGGCGCCGGCGGTACGTGGCCTCTTCGCGTGGCGCTCGGCCGCGGTGCCGCGCCATGCTTTTTAGAGGCGGCCCGGCGGCCGCGGGCCATGCCTTGGGCGAAAGCGGGGCGCCGCGAAACGCGCCTGCAGGCGCGGCGGCCTATGGAGCCGCGACGGTGCGGCCCGCGGCCCAATGACCATCTATAGTCATATAGTTGAAAAAGGCAAAATAGCCAAAATCATCCCCAACTCTTGGCAAAAGGGGTCAAGTTGGTCCCTATATACTTTTCTTTAGGCCAATTTAGTCCTCCAACTATCAAAAGAGTGGTTGGTCATGTCCCTTCTAACAAAGCGTAGAGCGCGGCGACAGTCAAAACATATAACCGGACCCTAGGTTTTTTATCATGGCATCTCAGCACAACCAAGATAATACAGGATGTCTCATGTCAAAGTAGCGGAAAATAAAACAAATGTCACCGAGGTGCAAACAAAGCGTCATTCTGATTGAAAATCACTACATGATCTTAGATATCACGAGAGTCTATCGATTTTTGTCCTCCGCGTGCGGTTGAAGTAGACTTAATCTTTGCGGATGCCGCGACCCACTTAAGCATTGATGGTTGCTCTTGCGATTGAGGGTGGGATGGCACGCACTTGTCTCAATGACAACGCGAGGCATTCCCAGCGGAGGAGGCTTTAAAATTTTGTAAATTTGGCGGGCGTCCCAAAGGACACCAATCTACTCTTTTTCTGATTGCGCACCAAAATAATATAAGATTATCTTCTGGATCAATTAAAACATTTTTATGGTAACCTGAATCAATTTAATAGAGCAGTTCATTGTTACTGAATAAATGATGAACGATTTAAGTTCACTATAATGCGATCCATAGCCCTCAATTGCCTTTTCTCTTATTTGACTTTGTGCTTTCGAAGATGTAGCTACCCTCCTTCCCTTTAGATATTCTTTGGTTCAATGGCTAGTGGAGCACTATTATTGTGAGGAAGATGGTCCATGAGAATGGCCTAGATTATTGCTTGAGGTCGAGGTACTGGCGGTGCCTTGATATAGGGGAAAAGTTAGAGCATGTCATGCTTGTGTGAAAAGAAAACATAAATCTAAAAAAGATGAAATATGTGTAAACACCAGATTCGAGCATGTCTTAGAGTTGTGTCGGTGCCCTTGGCTTAGCGTCCGCATTTAATCTTAACTCCAACTCTAGAGGACTTAGTACTTTCGAGGGTTTCCTCTTTCTGAAGGATCCATCCTCCTTTTTGTTTTGTAATTAGGGCTGGCATCTTCTTCACTCTAGGAGGTAGCGATTAGGATTTTGAAGACCACGAGGCCATGCGACCTCATGCTCTCTTGGTTGGAGGACATGTCTTGGTAATTTGCCTTTATATTGGTCGATGGAGAAACATGCATTTTACATAATTGTTAGGCTCATGGAACATTGTGAGCGAGGGCAGCACAAGCATGGACATGGGAGGCGACACTTGCCAATATCCGGGAACATCTCTTATGTTCTAGATCAGCTGTGAACCTCCATTTTTTGTCCCTCTCACTTCAAAAACGGATGCACCATTCCATAAGACATGACAATCTTGAGTTGCATGCCTTATCTTATTTATCTTCGAGAATGTTGGGGCATATTCCCATCGTCCATCTCTCATTGTTGCTTCTATTTTTCTTGGGAATTCTTCTTGTCACCATGATGCATTATATCCTCGACGCATGGCTATGATGGGTTTAAATCTTGCATCTATAATCCAACTATTGAATGATTCACTCACATTGTTATCAAGCACGACTCCGCAGTTCGATCCTTCCTTGAAGAATGCTCGGCACCAATATGCAGGGATCTGTTTTTGCAAAATCATCCATCCTCTAGGTGTTTTGTGACTAACTTGTTTTTTTGTAATAGTTGAACAACATCTCATTACTTGCTTTTTGCAATCTTCCAAAATCTCTTTTTGGTACTCACAGCCTTGTTTTTTTTTTCTCCAATTTGCATAAATGTAGAAGCGTGCACACATTAGATGCTTTCGATTTATTGGAAAAAAGCCCGATCAATTACCTTCGACAAACCCTTTTTGTTTATGCGTCAGAACATAACTGCGGCACCATTTGGAATTTTTCAAAATCTTTTTGAAGGTGCCCAAAACCATTTCCATGAACTTAAATTCTCATACTCCACAGCATTATGCTATGGGATAAATTTGGTTATTTGCATCTCTTCCAATAGCGACAAAAGCTCCCCTTTCATAGGACCCTTTAGAAAGCAACCATCAAGTCCTATCACCCTCACGCAGCCATCTAAAGAAACCCCTTACCGACGGCCATCTAAGCAAATATAAATTGGTGAAAAACATGTTCATCTTCCTCGGGATCAGGGGCAATGTGCACACTACTTCGAGGATTCTTTGGCTTCAGCTCAAGAGCATAGTCAAACAACCTAGAATACTCACCACTCGAGGCATCCGATTTACCTTCTTCTTGATAGCTTTGACTTTTGCTCTTTTCACCATTGTCGGAAGAAACATCCACACCCATGTCTTCTTATGCAGTCTCCTTCATTGCTCTAGCCTTCCATCTTTGGGTTAGCCTTGATAGTACTCTCATATTTGTCACAAATTCTAGCTGTAGATAACCTTTTTGTTTTTTTTTTTAAGGCGGGCAACATGCATGGTTGGGATTGTATGTCACAATCTCGAAACCAATGAGTTTTGGGGTTGTATGAAGCATGCACAAAGCCAAGGACAACCTTTCCATGAGCAAGCGACCCTCAACCTCTTCTTGTCATTCTTAACAAACTTAATATTTACCTTCATTTTGATTGCATATCTTTCTATTGCATCCTTCAATTCCTTCTTGCCTCTAAGCACATGTCGAGGGGCAAATTGAGGGTGTCTCGGCGGCCGACTATCAAAATATAGGAAACCGCACTTCCTTCTCTTAGCATCGGTTTCCTTTGTCATCATCATAAGAGACATCTTCATGAGTCAAAATATGCGATACCATCTCCAAAATCATTCACTAGGAACAATCCTTTTGTTGGAATATCCATTGAAGTTGGGGTGTCCAATGGTATGCCTTCTCTCTTCTTCCTTTTTGGACATATATGCTTTGTAGTTGAGTAGGTATCTCCTTTTGCTTCATCATCCTCATCCGGATGTGAATCACCGTGACATCACATTCCGTGTCTCCCTGCGTCCTCATGTTCATCTTCGATTACCATTGCATTGCATCCTCATGTGTGGTACGGAGCATCCGAACTTACAATATGTTGTCATCTTCTCGGTTTGGTCACCAAAATTGCATCTATAATTGTGCTTATTTGGATCTAAATTGAATACATTTTCATCTCTAAAAGGTCAACACAGCTTCATCTCCCACATCATCTACCAAATGGATTACGACACATTGCGGACCATGTCCACATCAATAAATTTGATTATGTAAATGTCGAAGGCGGCCCCAATAGATCTCTTGCATCAAAGCATGTCAAGGCATGACTCATCATCTACAAAGCAACCTCATTCCGGTATTCCGCGGTGCACCAAATGGCAACAATACATCCTACTTGGATCTTCAAAGGTTGTGTGGTCAATAGATGGCCTTCAAGCTGCAGGATTGATAATTTATCCTTATCTAAGCATGAAACTCCTTCATCCCCATTGCGATATTTCAAAGAGGATCCATCAGAACAAATACCCCATTAAAAATGAAACCTAACCGTCGGTACCTACGAATCGCTCATCTTCTCTAGCCCTACATGATGCATTCAAGCGTCAAATTCATCCCGAGCGAGCAACATCCTTCTGAATCCAGCGGTGGAAATAGTCAAAACAATCATCTTACCTCTGCCGAGGCGGTTCTGCTCTCGGTCGTGGTGGCGGCGGCGACGCTTATCCCAGCGGATCCGTCGGCCCGAGGGGAGCGGTATGGTGACCAGAGCGGCAACACGGCGCGGGAGCTTCGAGGATGGCGGCCTGCTTTCCGGCGAGGATGGAGGCCGCGCCCGCCGTGGATGGAGGACGGCGCTCGCAGGGATGGGGGCGGCGGCCCGGCGGCTGTCGCGTGGCGGTGGGGGCCCCTCCCGACTGCGGTGGTGGCGGCGAGGCTCGGCTCTTGGCGGCAGCCGGCCATTGGCCGGCCCTCCCGACTTACGGCATGTCGGCGGGTGTAGCGGAGGAAGAAAGAGAGAGGCCGGGCCGAGGCGTTAGATTTTTTTGGCCAGACTACCGGCGTTGTTAGAAGGGCGTGACTGAACCACTCTTGATAGTTGGAGGACTAAATTGGCCCAAAAGAAAGTATAGGGACCAACTTGTGCGCAGAGTTGAGGGATGATTTTTTGGCTATTTTGCCTTAGAAAAGCGTGCGTTGTTGTGTCGGAAACGGCAGCACAAATTAGCGCTAAATAATTAAGGATTGTGTCACATCACACACTTATTACATTTAGTGGTGGTGTTAGTTTTGTGAAGAAACTGGAGTGCTTGGGCCCCTATAGGAATTTATTAGAAGCAATAAAGCGGGTTTGAACGTTACAAGAAAGTTTAGAAACAAAAGAATGAAACGAAGAAAATAAAAAGAAGTGGTGGTGTAGTTAACCTAAGAGGGAAGGGGTAAAGCTTTTTAGCCGTCGTTGTCCTTGTCCCTTCAACTGGTATATCACTCACCTACCACCAAAAAGCAAACTCGTTAGGAGGGAGGCCAAGGCCATGGCCCGACGACGCCCTGGAGCCATGATGACGATGATCTCCCTCACCGGCGCCTTCACCGCCCTATCTGCCGGCGCCCTCCTGCTCATCTTCTCCTGCATGAGTGCTGCAAGCTCAAGGTATGCATGCTTGTTTCCATCATGGCTCTATCAATTTGTTTCCAGTTAGGGGAAATCCCAAGATGAGGGGCCTGATGATGAGCAAATTAACAAACAAGCAGGAGGAGCTAGCAGTCAGCGGCGAGTCGTACGTGCCGGTGCAGAGAGTTGTGTACCGATCCTTGTCACCTGCGGCGGTGGCGGTGGCGGCGCGATGACAGAAGCGGCGTCGTCGTCGGCGTCGGCGCCATGGCAGCCGTTCGAGCTGTGCCAAGGCTGCCGGTGCTGCGCGTCGCCGTCCAACGCGAGCAGCTGCGTGGACACGAGCTGCTGCTACTGCCCATCAACTGCAACCTCCCCGGCAAGCCCCTTCGGCACCTGCGCCTTCACTCCGCAAACCTGCGGATGCGGCCGCCAACAACTGCACCCAGCCGGCGTCCTGATCGATCGATGATCCTTCCTGTCCTGACCCATGGCTCACCCATCCATCCATCCATGCGTTTCTTCGTTCCCTCTTCCTGCAGCGGCTTGGCTCCGATCATGCAGATTAGAGGACTTACTGTTACTGATCACGTACTCTGAGTATAGATTATCAAATTAATTCCTTGTATTCAATGAATAGAGTATCATATATGATATAATATATATGCTGGTTCATGGCCGGTATAAAAGTTTTTGGTTTTCAAAGATTGTGATTGCTGTTTCTTCTTTCAGAGGCCGTTCTTGTTTTGCAGTTGGGTTAGTTTTCAGAGTTGGCGGCTAGCATGTTGCAGTTGGGTTGGGTGGTTTTGGCTTGACTCTTGCAACACAACAAGAGTACTGTCAAGGTCGGCGAGCCTAACTTTAATTGTTGTCGTATACGTATGCATTCCTTTGCATTTTAGAAAAACTGTCAACTGATGACGGCAATAATAGATGCCAATATGTAGTCGTAGTATATATAATATATGGCCAGTAATTGTGAATGAATGAATTGGTGGTTATTACTCACTTTTTATACATTAATTTGATTTCAGACTTGCTTGCTCAGTGTATATGTATGCTCATATAAGTGACAGATTGACAATGCAGCAACAGATAAAAATGGATACATATTACTTTTCTCAGGTTTTTAGATAAAAAAGCAATCAGCTTCATCTTTTCTGAAGAAGATGATAGGAGATCGGTATTACAAACTTGTAACGTAAAAGAGTACTGTAAGACACAAATTCCACTCAAATTCAGTTCCAACATTATAAGAATAATAAGATCATCTGAATGAAAGAAACAAAAAGGAACAAAAGAAACATTGGCACAGCTTCTCTGAAAGAAGTTCAGCAGCAAGAACCGGCCGGTGTTGTTGCTACTGGTGAGTGAGTGATGGCATCTCCTGAAAGTTGCAATGTTTGATAAACTTGGAGAACGAGATGCGCTTCTCGCTGGCTACACTTCGCTGATTTTACTGCTAATGCAAAGCTTATCGATTTCCTGATGATTCAGTGGCATCGTTCTGTCAAGTTGTTCTGAGTTGTCACAACCTCGTTCACGCATAACACGATCGAGTTGATGTCATGAGTTTGGTTTCGTAAATACTCATATACTCAATCTAAGTGCACTGCTAGTTAAACAATGCAAAACCTACTCCAATTGAATACTCTATGTCTATGTACTAGTGTTTACAGTATCTGAAACGCACGTGAGGAGGTTATTTAGTTACAGGTTGCAGCATTAAGGGTTGAACACACACTAGATCAAGGTACTAACCTGACTACTCTATCGACTGTCTCTGTCGTGCAGGTGCCCGCCCTGGGAAAAAGCATCTTTTGTCAGACCACTGTACTGCCTCTTGCTACTTGTGTTCACTCAGCGCTAGGTTTCACTTTCAGGTTGCAAGATTTCATTAGTTTCCAGGCTCTGTAAAACGGTTTTGGAGCCTTCTCGAGCTGGAGCCCACCCAGTAAGCAGCTGTTTCTAAGCAGTTTTTGTAGCCCAATGACCCGAAGCCCAGCCTGGTTGAGCTTAGAGCTAGTTGGTCCATATTGTTGGCCCATGCTGACCCAGTTGCGGCACGCGCGGCCCGTAATCAGGACTATTCGCTCTGACAAAGCCCACAGGCCACGGAGTTACTCATAGCTCGGCCCACGTGACCAAAAACATTTCAAGTTTTCGGGCTGTCCTCTAAATTTGTGATTCTTGTATGTAATAATGTAATGAATTAAAACTAGAAGGAATTTGAATACCAACTTTTGCGAGAGACCAGTTCAAACTACAAGATCTAATTAAGAGGTTTGAATGAGTTTGCACTGTTTTTAGAAAAACTGCGGCCTAACTTTTGACGTAATCATCATGCTCATCATGATATGTGATAGCAAAAAGTTGTTGCCCTATGAGAAACCACAAAGAAAGATGCCGATGAGCTATAAGCGGACGATGCAGCGACGAATAGGCTTGTGCGTGCAGGGATGAGATGCATGCATCCACTCAAGCTAAGTTTGCATACGTTCAACATATATATATCTTCAATTTGGTTTTGGATATATACCCACGAGGACAAAGAAGTGCATCCACACAGCACAAAGGGGAAAGTAGTGAGCCTTAGCTTGTTGTCCATCACAGCCCCCAAAAAGGCACAGCTAGAGATGCACAGGATCAATATAAAAATCATCTCAAGCATGTATATTTTTCTCCTCGTTTTCACTTTTTCAGTTTTTGTTCATTATTTTGTGCTCATGGTGTACGGACACGGACTGGCCTTTGTGAGTGCTGATCTCATTTGCTACCAATCCAATCACACTGAAGCTAGCTCTAGTTAGCGTACGTATAGCTCAATGGATGGATTGTCACGGCATAACGCTCCAAAGTTTGATGTTGTGTGACAGATGATCAACCAACTAATCAAATTTGCAACTTGCAGATTATCACGTTCCTTCATGTCCTCCTTTTTGTCCTTCATATAGCACCAAAACCCACCATTAGGCTAGGATAATTACGCCTTATACTAAACAATGGACATCATGCATGATCAAGATAAATGATGACGGTTAGACGTGAGACTACGTGAAAGTGCGTTCACAAAGTCACTGGTGTTATTAGCTACTACCCTTTTATTTTTGCAATGTTTTAATCTCCTACATATCCACGGTACAAGGCGCATAATAATAAGCTAAGACTATCATCCTGCAAAGGGTGGATCATTTTCAGCCATGTATATATAAAAATACACTTATAGAGACAACTCATCTACTACGCTCTTGGAAGTTACTGCATGCGTAGCGTGCATACCAGCTGCACACAACACATGATCATGGATGTCTGGTGAAAAGAATGAGGCCACAGCTCGATAAAACTAGCTATTATGATTGCACCGTGCTACGATTCCATTAATGTAATAAATCCTTCAAAAACAAGATCTCCTTATGGATATATACGATAAAATTATAGATGAGCGCACAATGGTAGTTGGTATAGAGTAAAGTAAAAGAAAACAAAAGAATAGATGAGAGGAGACAAATAGGAGGGTGAAAATAATACACTACAGCTCGTAAATTTATCCGAGCACTTATCGCTGGCAATGTAGCGTGGGGAATACTACCCAGAAACTACAAATCTTATCATGCGGGGAATACCTCTAGTATACACATGCGCAATCTTTGTCTCATGGCACTTCAGAAATTACAGGAAAATGTTAAATGCCATTTCGTCTATGTACGTGGACTTGACAAAAACATTATGTGAAGCATAGGAAATAAAGTAACGAAAGAAAATTTCAATAGCATCCTCTCCACAAACCTAACCTTGGCATCCAATGGAAGCAACGTGGGCTGGATTTTAGTGCCGTCTGATCGGACTCCAGCAGAGCGATCAGTCTTTTGAACAAAAACAAAACTAGCGCGATTAGTCTTGTAGTTTTGAGACGCAACAAACTTTGTTGGTTTCTTATTGGGCATTGCCTAGCAGCTAGAGATCACTAGAGTATGAAGTTAGTGCTAATAAATAACACAGTGATTAGTATAGTACATGCATGCATTTTGGAGATTATTCTCGAGATGATTCTTTTCCTACCTGACAATACTATTCACGAGGTCCGTGTCTCTTCCTGCACGCCAGAAGGCATCTTCAGTCGTTTCGGCTATTTTGCTCCATCAGTTGGGATAGTTGCGGTAATGCCTTGTTACACGCACGCCATATATATAGGTGGGAACAAACCTAGCTAAAAGACATGTATCACAGCACAACTGTGTAGTCTAATTCTCAAAAGAGCACAACTGTATAGTCACTTTTTGTACAAGTGTCATTAATTAGGTCGATAATCCTAATAACCCCTAACTTGCATCTAAAGAGTAGCACTCCTGCTATTACTAAAATAAAATATAATATCCACTAGAATCTATATGTAAAATGACAACATATATGTTATTGTAGAAGAAGTTTGACATAAATTGTGTCTACAAATGTTTTCTAGCTAGAGTATCTACTTCCATATCACTACTAACATATATGCATTCTTGCAAATGAAGTATATATCAATACATGCATATAATGCACTCTTTTTCTAGGATCCAATAGAACAATATTGTTCCTTAAATTATTCATATAATTATGACACTAGAAAATCATTCAAAATTTTATAGCGGTATGATAAAAGGTAGTAATAATTATTATTAAAGTTACAATAATTATTATAGTAAGTTTCACTATAAAACTTTTATAGATTTTGGTTACAATATTTATTATACCACATATCTATATTGATAGTATACTTGTAAGCACTCTATTACTATAAAAGTACTACTATAGAAAAATTAAAAGATCAATTCCCTCCATCACTTTTTATTTGTGAGCCATTGGTGTATTGCCTGCAAATTTTTGATTTCGATTTAGTAGAAAATACATACAACCTTTTTGTGTTTTCCAAATAATTTAGATTTAAAAACTAGATTCAAGATCTTTTCCAATGATATTAATTACACACTACAAATATTAATATATATTTTTAATTGAAGTTGTTTCTTGGGAAATCGCAAATGACAATTATTTAGGGGCCCAGGATGGAGTATATGCATATCCATGAAAACCTTGCGAGACATGGAGTTTGCAACAAGAGCCACTATAATAATAACTTAAAGACTTAAAATAAGATTCAGCTAGATGCACTTGAAAACCATGAAGCACCATGCAGAGCGAGAGATCTATGGATCAGGTTTGAAGAAACATATATATATAGAGTAATTGATATGTTCATCACAACCAGATATAGAGTATATAATCTATATTGGTATTTAGTTAGGTAATGAAGGAAAATAAGAGATAGAGCTAAATACTAAAACGCATGATCTTCTATTATATCTCTATCTCTATGATTCTAGTCAGAAACATGGGTTGATCGACAGGCTAGTGTTCCTCAAATTCAATTTGGCACGCTTACCCTTGCAAGTTGCTGATGGGAATATCTCATATATCTGCAGGAGGCTAGACTAGACATAGTAAATAGTAGCAGTAGCATAGACCTGTTGAAATGTAGTTATCAGAAAGGAGTTGTTCTCTTGACGAAACTACCATGCATAGTGTGTGAATAAGATTGTGGTGTTGGTATTTAGTCGACCGATCAAATCAGCCATTCAAACGACGCGAGAATCAGAAAAATGCTTGTATATATCCAAATTGTTCTCTGTCCGGACATGCTTTTCAAGAACAAACAAGCAAGCAGCACAAGATCGGTTGGTCGAGGAGTTAACGGAGTGTCAAAGTCTTGGTGGCTTCGATGACTACCCATTCATGTTACTTCATTAATCTAGGAGCCTCCTGTTTCACGACTGTTGTGCTGGATGGCAAGTTGGCAGCTGGTAGAGAGCTGGGATCGAGGCTGCGAGCAGTCTCATCGCGCGAGGCACTCATGAATGTGACATCTCACAGGCACTGACATCCCAGGATTGGTGCTGCATGATGCCTTCACCCACCAACTAAAAGGGAACCTGAACCACCGCCAGGAAATTTCTACTCCAGCGCACTGTGTGGAGTATTTAGACCTATAATATCGCACGCGTTATCTTGGGCTTTACTTACGCTTGCACGAGGTGAGTATAAGCAAATCCAAGTGATTGGCTGATTTGCTGTGGGCTGTAGTCATGCCTCTGGCTGTCTCTAATGGCCGGGCAGAGTGCACAGCGTGCTTGCTTATAATGACATGTTAACACGCCCAGTTAATGGCGTAGCAGCTTGTTGGGCATGTGCAACAATGGAGGCATATATATCTCACAACATGAAGGTATTCGAGGTGCTATTCGTATATGGGACATATAAAGCAGATACTTTCAGTGTCCATCCCGCACTGACCCTCACTAATTTGGTACTCTGCTGCTGGATTCCAAAGTAATGTCATTCCTAAGGTTAGTGTGAAGTCAGCCATTCATCACAAACTTTTCTGTGATATTTTGTATTTAATATATTCCATAGAATATATATATATAGGACCACATATATACCTGCTCCCTAGGGATCTTTGGTATGTATGGCAAATGAAGTAAGGGTTTCCAATATAGGAAACATGAAAACTTATGTTCTGGAGTTCGTAAAGAGATGGATTTAAAATGATGTCTATTCTATTTATGTTTTGTAGTGTAATTAATCGTATATTGTATCACTAATTGGAGCTCTGTATATAACAAAGCCACCATGTTACCATGAGACACGTTAGGAAACATATAATTAAATTCTCCAAGAGACTAGAATGGAAAGATATGGCCCATGCACATTAACTGGGTATAGTCACAGTCACCATTGATAATGATAATAACCGGCTTACAAGGTCTGCGCATATGCCATTTGAAAGAGACAACATAACTAACCACCAAATATGTGACCCCAAATAAATCCACAGATTTCAATATATAAAGCATAATCTGTTAGCGGCCATCTAAATTTGCATCTAAATATTACCCAACCCATTTAATTAAATTTTCATCAAACTACCATACCCTTCTACGTAGTTGTGAGAGATAAAGCTGAAACATCCCCAGCCTAAAACCTGCGATAAAATTGGCAACATGTGTTTCGCTTGACGAGCAAACATAATTTAGAGGCACTGTTTTCCACAAAATGCATTGGAAACGTACACATAGTGCCTTACACATGAAGAGAAAACCATGGATACTTGATGGAAAAACATACTCCCAATTACTCGGCGAGACATTGGCCATGATATAATGTCTCTCTCACAACAAAACAATAACATCCGCCGCTCGGCTTATCAGCCTGTAGAAACAATCGCCAAAATAGCCCGACTATAGAGAAATTGATAAGTACAGCGCATCAGATAGATTTCACAGAGTATCTATATTTTCTATTGTATCATATCATATATAAGGAATTGAGAAGAGTCATGTCTTCTATGTTTCCATCCTGAGATAAAATTCCTATCTTTTCCATCCTTAGAAGCTTCCCTTGATCCTTAAGGGTATATATAGCTAGTACGTATAGCACTCCATATAGGTGTTGGACAGCTATATGGGAGATCTGATCTGATTAACAGCAGACGCATACCCAATGCAAACAGCAGAGTCCAACACAAAGGAACTTAGCAAAGCATAAAGGTCCTATGCCACGTGGGTACACTACACACTCGCACCGTCACGGCACCCTGATACCACAAAATTCTATTTACGCAAACTGGCATCTCCATGCGTCTGTATGCGGCACTGTACGCCCGTGCCACTAGAGTCGCGGTGAGCGGGTACACATGCCACACGACTCATCACGAGTATAAAACGAAGAGGGATCCGCCGAGCAGCCACTGACGCTTCCGATTCCCGATGACGGCGCCGGCGTCGGCCTATCCCCCGACGGCCGATCCAGCACCACCGCGTGTCGACCGGTACCAGCGGCGGCTGGCACATGATGGCGGTGTCGTTGGCGAGCCGGATCCACCCGTCGTCGGCCGCGGGACGACGACGACGGCGACGACGCGGCCACCGCTGGCTTCGTCGCTTGTTCCTCTTCCCTCCTCCCGGCGCAGACGGTAGCGCCGCCGGCCAGGACGGCCGGCGGCGGCGGCTTTGATGCGCCACGCGTGTGTGGAAAGCGGTCCAGCGTGGGGTTCCCACGGCACGGGCGAAGCTATACTCCGTCTACGACGCATCCGGCGCGCTGGCTTTCCGCTGTCGACAACTACTACGCGACGCCAGAAGCTCTTCGCCGGCGAGCTCCTCCTCATGGACGGCCAGGGCGCGCCGCTCCTCCGCCCTCGGGCCGCAGGTACGTCCATGTCCGCGGACGTTTCAGTGATCCGTCCACGCCCATCGGTCAGCTCTCCCGAGCTTTCATTTTGATAGAAACCTACTACGATCGATCGAGGCCGTCTGGATCCATGATGATTGTTCGATCGGATGGGGTCTAGCTCAGATCGGGGAAATGGTGCTTCGCTGCGCAGCTTTGCGCTGCGAAAGCATTATATTCATGGTTCTTCTGCGAGAGTCGTTGAGATTCATCTCTCTATTCTCTCCGACTTCAAGCGCCGCACGCACGTTTTTCCTTGCCGGGCTCTCGACTCCTGGAGCTGAGAGAAACATTTGGTGCCAGGTCACTTCGCAGGAGATTCCAGACCAAATGAATACGACGATTCACGTTACGGTAGAAATTCAGCCACTTCACTCCATTCAGATGAGGCATACACCTAGGAAAATACGAGACCAAACAAAATGTCTTGTTTCTTTTTCTGAAACAAATAGATTGCGCACTAAAGTTTGCTCAGACCAAGAACAGACAAAATGCTAGCTTTGTAATTCTTCTGCCAGAGTTAAAGCTCAGGTTGCAGCTTGTTCCGAGTTTGCTGCGTGTATATCAATGTCGAGAATTAGAGAGCCAAATCTAAATGTGTAGCTGGCTACATGCAGAGTTTATTTAACCGTCTGCAAATTCACTGCAACTAGACTGGGACTATGGGAGACCCCGAGAGCTACACAGTATCTGCTGCAACAGATTTTCAGCATGCATGACCCGTGGAGCACGCTGACACGGCATCTGAGACTGGCCCGAGGCAGGAGGGATGAGATCACTCGCTCTCTACTCGCTGATGAGGGAAATGCTCGGGTTCTACAGAAAGGCCCTTGAAGGCAAGGAAAGTAGTCCCATGCAGGATCATTCCAGCACACTGCACGTCGGAATTGCACCAGCTGCTGGGTAGAGGGCTGCTTCAAGAGGAGGAGCTGCAGGGTCCGCGGCAGCGGCGCGGCAGAGGTGGCGGATGGTGAGGAGAGGAAATCGAGATTTCGTTGACGCTGCGACGACGTGAATCCGGCGCCTCGTCGTCCAGCCCGGCCGTCGTGCGCCATGATCGCTCATGGCGTTCGTCGTCGTTCTCGCGGATCTGTTGGAAGCCGTACACGCCCATGATCTGCTACTAGCCGTAGCTTAGTAGCTTGGCCGCGAAAGCTAGCCATTTTCTCCAGTTCGGACAACTATGGAGTTCTTATTATTCAGGGGATGATCATGGGTAGGGCCGTAAATTGGCTACGGCTGACTGGGACCTAAGCATTCCGCTAGATATAATTTCGCTAGGCAGAAATGATTCTAGTTTTCTGAAAAACAAAGCTCAAATGTGTGAGGTGCATTACTTATAACCAATTGCATTCTCATATCATGGATCCATATAGCGGTATTATGCTGCTGGTTTTCCAATGCAACTAGCTTGAAGAGCATTTGGAGATGCATGTATAGTATGGCAGAGAGTGCTTGTCGAGATCCTGAAGGGAGAAAATTTGCTCAGGGGGCGAACTTGACTTGACTCATCGATCTGCTGGCTGAGCCAGTGACATAAGCTAGCTTTTGGTACTACTACTTCATAGTGCTTTAAAAGTTGATTGTAGTGTGTTCACACTGAAGAGATCCAACACAAACTAGTATACTTCCTTATTAAATACTGCTAGCACTCATGGCTGCTATTTCATCTGTTAAGATCTCCGGCAATCCTAATAAAATGACAAAGATTCACAAGACATTTGGCATACATTGCTTGGAAGAGGCATATCATATTCAGTGCATAGAGAGGACCTCTGCATACCAAAACAACAGAAGCATCAGAAGCAAGGGACAGGGTGTAGGAGAATGTTGCTACGGCTCATCGCTTGTATTTGTACGGTGAGTACTCACCAAGAGTCTTTAAATATTTATTAGTTTACTCTTTTTCAATGTCGGCTGTATTTATAATTGCAAAAACTAAGCATCATGTTGCTAAAAGAAATGTACTGAGTTACTGACAAATCCCGTGAAATGGCAAGATGATTAGCACAAAGTTAGTCGCTTACAATTAAAGGAACAAAACATTAGCTCAACGAGGAAAAAAAGAGCAATAAGAACTTAACAGGCAGGATAAAAAAACCTTTAGTCATGTAGCATAGACTATGTAGTTGAGACTTTCTCAGCGCCCGAATAACCATGAATTCGAAAAACTTTCCCCCAAAAATAAGAAATGGAGCGAATTGATGGTTTCTGTGGACGTAGGCTTCGCTGAACCTCATTATCAAATCTTTCGCGGAAGACGGTTACCAGATCACAACATATGACCTCTGCAATATTAGGTTTGGTCCATTGAGGCATATTGAGCCTGAGGAAAACCAAAACAAATGCAACTTTGTGTTTGTGAAATGAGCCTGAACTTAGGAGTTACACACGTCATCAGGTACGGCTTCTAGTCAGCAAGCATGTAGCAACTTGCATATATATATGTCCTAAACAACTTTTTGCCCAACGCCAGTTTTTGCATACGTGTATGCGCACTCAACTTTTGCTAGCTGTGCTCAAGTCGGTCCTGCGTTCTCATATAGTTTTTCCATGCTCGACAATGAGCATGACTCGCTGATGATATGCATATCTGCCTCTGCAATTGGCTGATCCGTTCTTTTTGGGGATAGGTACCGTACGTACTGTTCCTTCCCCTGTTTTATTTCCCAATAAGACACAAGTGGAATATATAGTCTCATAATGAAGGATGCCAGCCTAGAAGAGCAACGCCTAGGACACTTCTCTTTTCATTTTTAATTTGAAAGGACGGAAAGAGCTTTGCCGCTAAAAATTTATTAAATGAGACAAATCGATAGCGACAAATCGTCAAGAAACTGGATCCTCAAAACTTATTGAAAGGTTATATACAACTAAATTTGAGATGAAGATGGTGACATAAATCAGAATGGTTTGCAACGCATGACTACACATTCCGCCTCAACCAGTTGAGTTAGCTAAGCCTCACTTTTGCCTCGACATAATTCAGAGGTCAATTCTGATGACAGTCTACCAACTTAAGTCTGATCAAACTAAAAAGACTCGATCGGTCATTCAACAGTTACTGTAGTATAAATTGGCTGATCCGTTGATCGACGGTCTCAAGCTTAATTCAGCAACTAATTGGGCTTGGGCATAGGATTTTTCTAAGACCTAAGTGGCCATAGATTAATCCGCCCATTATTATCAACATGGCGTGGATCCCTTCCTGGCCTCTGCTTCTTGCTGTTGCTTCGAGGGAGCCACAGCATTGAAATGGACAGGCTGCTGCAAATTAAACTAAAATTCTAGTCGATGATCTTGTGGTCATCAAACAGTATTCAAAGAGATCCTCCCTCGTTGTCGCTATTGCACTCTCCCTTAGCCACAAGCTAGTCAAATATGATGATCTCAGCACATATTGAATGTAGCTCTAATAAATGTACCATTGGTGTGGTGGTCAAAGGCTGTTAGAACTTAGAGACGGCGATGATAGTCTCAGGTGGAAAAATCCACCTCATCCCTGAAAGAAATTTTAGATATAAGAGCATCCCACAAAGTAAAGAAGGTAATTTCCTATTGACATGATAACGGCAATTTTCTTATAGAGAACTTTCACATAATGTAGTCAATTAGACTTTTTACGTGATATAATTCGTACGCTTGTGATTACCAATGCGCTCGAAGTAAGAGGCTCTAAAGTCAATGTTATGCATATACATGCATAGTGATTTCGCATGACCATCCAATGCAGGGTAGAAGAGGAGTATACTAGGGAGTAAAGACAATCCATGCTGGTTTTGTTGTATCCACGCAAATAACTACACTTTATTCTAAATTGTAAGAATTGATTTCTTAGCCGATAGGTGCATAGCTTTTGCTACGCATCTAGTACGCTGTCCGCATGTCACCAGGCTGCAAAAGTAAAAGCGCTACAGGGAAAACCCAAAAATGACTTACGATTTGGAACGAGGGAGCTGGTAGAAAGGCTGCTTATCGGCTAATAGAGTGTATCATATTATGTTCTTTTGTAGGAGCTCATATCATGCGCATTTCACACACATTTGAGGCTATATATAACTTCATTTGCCTTAGTAGTTTCTTACACATAAGCATGCTGAGGCTAAATGAGACTAACAAGTTTTCATACGGATTCATAGCCTTACGTAATTTCACTGGAGCACTAGCTAATGATGTACACGCCGATGGGTGGAACAGAAAGTACTGATCCGATCCACCATATATAATTAAGCCAACAAGCATTTATTGGTGATACTGAGCGAGCAGCACATATGTATTTGTACATCCAACTTGCATGCTCCAGTATAATTACATCATCACATCATCCGAAGCAAACCATAGCAACTTTGCAAAATAGAGCGATGCTAAGTAGCGTCGCTTACAGCGCACGCCTTCCCTCCGCGAGAGTCGCATAGCTGTCCAGAGCATGCCAAACCCACCACTAACGACCATCAATAGATTAAGTAGGTGATTATGAGTATATGCATAAATGTGTTAAAAGCTTAGGTGGAAAGGTGGATATAATCAGAAATATGGTTAAGAAGCACACCTAATCTTGTCATCAACAGTTGTTACTTATTGGTGTCCGTGTTGTTTCTAGAGCTACCTCAAAGTGATTATTCCCGTGAGATGTGCTATATTTTAATATTGCATGTTTATTTAAATTCTCTCCTCTGAGAGATTAGAGCTTTGCTAGAGTGCTGCTCAGGCTACTCTAACCACTAGGGCTAGAGGCCCTTTTCGGCTTGATTCGAGGACTAATCAAGCTAGATGACTCTCTATTATTGATCGACATAATATAATAGCAATAAGGGCATTTTCATAGGGAATGTCTCATGTCAATGCTGTAAGGAAGATTCATGAGGTTTGCTATGATTCTGTTTTGCAGGTTGCACTTTGTTTCTCACGGGCCGATGTCTTTTTACCTGCTGCATGTTGTGTGCTACAGTATTGTGTTGCCAATGCACATATTTCATTTTGATTAGCACCAAAGTTTTGAAACAACTTTTGTGTTCTAATTAATGTGAGCCCCTCCTTGACCTCCGTTTGTGTCTCTACGGCCGGGGTGTGGCCGGAGCGCTCTTGCCGCCTTGTGTGTGACCGCCAAGCGACCTTGGCCATCTTGTGGCCCGTGCCGCGAGAACAGTGCTAGGCCTTGCACTATTCCCTTTGGGTCGACCCATTACTATTCAACATAGGCGGTCCACGATACATAATGGGCCGTGAATAATAGCGAGCCAAGCAGTTCTGGGCGCCTTGTTTTTACCGCGATCTTTGGGCCAAATACTGCCCTAACAGGTCTTTTTCATTTATGAAATGTTTTATTCAATTTTATTTATTTGAATAGTGTCTAGTTTTCCAAATTTCATATAAATTCAAATATGGGTTCTAAAATCATGAAAATTTTTGTGTAGCTTTCCCATCATATTTACTATCTAGGAAAATTATGAAACTTGAATTTTAAATAGTTTGGGCATGATTTAAAAATACAAATTTTAATTGAAAATGCATCTTCCTTGATTTTTAATAATTATTCCATTTATATCAAAAATCATGAAAATTATTTTGACACTGTTTTTATGACATGATCTACCTATACAAAAATTTTGAGCTTGTTTAAAGAAAGTTAAAATATTTATTATTTTATGCTCTATTATTTCATGTGTTAAATAATTTGTTTAATGTCTTATAACCTAGGGTTTTGGGTGAATTTTGGATTGTTTTGTGAACCTTAAACCATACCACTATCAAATGGTCCTTGAGAACTCCTTAGGCAATGGTGATGATATCTTTTAGAGTAGTTTAACAAGTTGGTTTTGTTGGGTTGTAACTTTTATCGTGAAGGAAAATTATATTCAAATTGTTATCATTTCATGCATCGGTTAAGCATCATATTTAAATTCCATCATGTTGAAGCATACATTATTTCGTGTAGTGAACGAGACCGAGATTGTTAAAGTGAGCCGATTCGATTCTTTCGAGGAGGTTATTACATTTGGAGAGGATTTCTTTTATTGTGGTGTTGACCCCGAGTCCCAGGCATCAATCGGTAAGGCAAGCCAGGATACATTTAAACCTTTCCTTGTATTTCACAAAGCTTTTACACTTATGTTTATGATATGTTGCATTAAGCACTACGAGTTGAGTGATAACCTAATTTGCCGCATTATCATCCTTGATTATTGCAATAACATCCTTGTTAACCTGTTTTATTCGAAAAAATGCTTAGTGATGCTTAGCCCCGCTTAATTAGTTAAGTTGTTTCTTCAAAATGCTTTACATGAGAATATGGTACCTTTTCGAGAAGAAAGAGAAGTAGTGATGAATTTGAGATCAGGCCGGGACGTAGGTTGAAATCGGCGGGATACCTAGGCTGTGCTTCAGTGTTGATCGTTTAAGGACCGTCCGTGGATTGGCCCTTGGATCAAGAATTTGTTATACTGGCCACATATACGAGTAAGCCCGAGATCTCGGAGGTGAGCCAAATCGAACGTACAACAACTTTGGAGTGGAGAGATGGCGGGAGTACAAGTTACCCTCGTGGGTTAAAGTCGGATTGAGGTGTACGGTACTCTCGGGTGGCGTAGGGACGCGGTCCCATTTTGGACGGTCCCAGTGAGGGTTGACATATGCAAGTTTAAGTTCTACATATGTCGTGGTGGTGAGGTATCTCCATTTGGGTTTTAAGCGGTTCGAATCGGCGTTTGCTCCACGAGAAAAGGAGACTTGATCCTCGCACCCTTCTTCGTAGTAAATGATGAAATATGGTTCTGAGGAAAGAAAGTTGGCTTATGAAAGAAATGTTTGCTCTAGAGTAGGATAACCTAGAGTATATGAGCTACTAATATGAATTAAAAATATTGAAAGTAAGGATTCACTTTTAGTAAGCTTTTGCGCAACGCAAAAGAATTCTTGATTCTTGCTAAGCCTTACCTTGATTCCCCTAAACCTTTCGCATTCCTACGTCTTCTCTGTTTCTTTGTGGGTTAAGTCTTGTTGAGTACTCCGCTTTCGAGGGTCCGTTGACCCTTGTTGCGAGGGCAGTCATGAGCAGGGCTTGTTTTGGTCCCCGCCGATGACATGGCGGTGTTTCAAGAAGAGGATGATGAGTAGAGGTGAACCCTTGGCGAGGGTTGTCTATGTAATATGTTTAATGTTACTTCAATAAACTCCGGGTTGTAATATTACTACTAAGTTTGTTTTGAACAAATGGTTTGTTGAAGGATCGATGGAAGCTAGAGGGGAGGGGGTGAATAGGCTTACCCCCTCAAACCGACCTGTTACAACTTTAGCGCCATCATCTGAGATATGCAGCCTTTGCGCGTATATAGATAGTAACCCATTGCCTGTAAATAAAATCGACGAAAGAGAAGAGAAGTGAGGTTTGTGCGGAAGGGCGGCGCGGCATTGCGCGTCCACGCGGCGGCACCTTCGGCCGCGTCTTCTGAGCACGAGCACCACCAAATGTAAAATCCACGAAATGGAGTTTGGTGCTCAAGGTTTCGCTTGTTTCGCGCACACAAATACTCCGCCACGGGACAACTAGCTAAAGGTGGCGGATACCCGGCAACAAAATAGATCGGGTCGAAGCCCTATCTCACAAGACAATATATGCAAGAAATGTAAAGGGGACAAGTGACACGAGAGATTTGACCCGTGGTGGTTCGCGCCACACAGCCGGGTTACGTCCACGTTGTTGAGGTTGCCACACAAGGCTTAGCTTGCCCACCGGCTTGCTTTTTCCCTCGTTCACAAGTCTAGGAGTTAACCCTAGAGATGTGGGGTAATATATTCTTTGTAGTGTGAGGTTACAAACCTCCCAAGGCCACACCGAAGGGGGGCAAGCTCAAGGGCAACGCCTAGCCGTCTAGGAGCAAGCTCCAAGAGTAAAGAACCCTAGGGTTCCCGCTAAAGCGTGAACCAAATGCTCTTTTGAGTGGGGAAGTAGTAGATCCGGTCTCCAATCGGTTTGCATTTTTTTCCCTCAAAAATCCCCTGGTGGGAAGTGAGAGATTGAGTGGGGAGCTCAAAGGTGCTTCAATGGAGGAGTGAGAGAGAGCAAGAGGTGAGAGCCATTTGTTATGTCGCGAGGAAGAAGAAGGAGTGAGCGGGTAACCGTTGTGGGAGGGGTAGAAAGGGTATTTATACCCACGGACCTTGGTAGGATTTAAAGTGTGGCTTTGCCGCGACCGACACGCTCTACAGACCGGCCACAGTGGCTGCTTGCCCTTGTGAGCCCAACGACAAGAGGTGAGATTCAAGTGGAATTCTTGGCTGGTGGGGCTTGGAGTGATGTTTAGTGTCTTTCATTTGTCGGCTAGCCGAGGTTATGTCTTTATATTATGTTCGTTATATTTTAAGCATTGTGAATTGATACTTCCAATAATTTGTAAAGTATATGTGAGATTTGACTTCGGGGCTCACATATAGCATCATCTGGTTTTGTTCAAAACCGGTGTTACAAATTGGTATATTTCTCCGTACGATTGTAGGGACATAAGCCTAGTTAGAATTGGGCGTCTTTGCTTTCTATCATCCTCGATTGGTGCGTTTATTGCAAGACCGGTACCCGGATCAACATGCTCAAGTGGAGTATAGATGCACTAAGTGGACGATCCTAAGTATAAGAGTTGCTGCTCATCAAGCTCGTTTGTAATATCTTGGGAAACACTATGAAGAGATGAACAAATAAAGGAGATGGTCAGTAACAATCCCGATCCTTCATCGAAGGCTGGAAGATAGTCAACTAGAGTCGCCAGAAGTAAGACAACATCATGAGGAAGCTCTTGATGAGATTGATGAGTGGAGAAGTCGTGCTAGACTACCAAGGATCAATGAAGTGGAGGGCGTGTTCCGCCATTCACGCATAAAAGGTGTTACCCCGGATGTCGCTACAATCACATCGTGTTTAAGTAGGAATTTATGCCCCTTATGCAACAAAACGTTAGTAGCAAAAGTTGAGTCATTGTGGTTGTGAATTTGAAATGTTTAGTTGCTTTGTGCTTATGAATAATGTTTGGTTTGGATCTTTGTATTGAGTGCAATGATCTTGTTGGTTTGCCCACAAGTTCATTTAGTTCATAGGCCTAAGGTATAAGGTTTAGTGTAATAAATAGTCGGGGTGGTTTTCTTGTTTCTGTCCATCCTGTCTTTTCAGAGCAGTCTGTCTTCTTTGGTTTATATCTCTGCCCTTGGACCATCAAAAATCATGGAATAAATCTGGACAAAAGTAGACTTCTATACCTTTCTCTGAGCGCAAGAATCACCAAGATAGCTATTATGGGTTGAGAGCTACAAAAATCACAAGATGATGCAACTGTGCTGTCAGGAATCTGGACTGGTTTCTGTTGTGCACTGTTTTCGACCAACTTAAGTGTCGAATCTGGACAAGAGTTATATAAGGAAGTTGTAGAGAATTTCATAAGCTTTCCAGCGGTGTAAAGCATGACCTTATTGGACTAATAGAACTCAAATTATTGATGTTTTACTGAGCTGCTGTTTTTCTACTCGCGAGGAGTTTCAGATTTCTTATCATTGTTTATGCATCTGAATTTCTTTTGGAAGTCATTAGACCATTAAGATGGATGACTCACTGAGGAGAATGTTTAAGCTACCTTTGCTGGTCCCCTAGTAATCCTTTCTTAAGGGGGTAGCCACGCTGAAGGAGTTGCAAGATGAAGATTGATATGTTCTAGTTCCTCACTTTCGGAAGCATATGCTATCTTCTGGTTGAGATGTCAACATTGAGCACATGCATTTTTCACTCAAGGTTGATGACGGATGGATCATTTACAAGGAGCTTGTGTGCTTGACATGGTTGGATTATGTCTCCAGTTATCACAACACTTTGGAGTTCAACTTACAATGCAAGATAGGTTAGCAATAATGATATAGGAATGTGTTGCATGTTGGACTTCTCTATAATTAGTTCTATGATAGAACTTAAACAAACCTGAGTGAGATTTGTTTGGAGGAAGCTCTCTTCTTTGGTGGTTTTGCATGGAGAACTCAAGAGTGATTTTGTTGAGTTGAAGCCGTCTAAGTATGCGAGAATGTTCATTGGATTCTATTGGATGGTGGAAGGTTTACCCATGTCTCTCAAGATGTTACTACAAGAGAAGATATTAAGCGTGTTTGGATGTCAAGTTAATCAGGAAGCATATGGATTTGGCGGTATATTTGTATTGGTTACCGGTGTAGCGATCACATGGTTTTGAAGAGTGTGTCTACATGGATTGTAAGGAATATATAGGATCACCGATATGGACTTGAATTCCATGTTCTAGATGGATTGGGCTAATCAAGAGTGATAACGTGGAAAAGGTTCTAGAGTTGCGAGAAGTAGATTTGCCAATGCCCTTAGCGAAAAGGAGTTATGCTAAGAAGATTAGGACGACACCACAAGTAAAAACAATTTTGGATCCAAAGTTTGAGCGACTTAACTTTGAGCAAAGGTCACTAATGTTTGAAGTCGGGTGAATATTCTACATTGGATAAAAGTATTCATGTGGAGAAGGTTTGAAGGACACTAAGATCAATTTGAGGGGTGCAACTTGAGGTGAAATATATGAAGTAGGAAATTGGATCATATAGCATAACATGTTGGGAGCGATTGAATTCACATATGGGAATAAGTAAGAGGTTTCATCTCCTAAGGTCACCCCTATGAAGTCTACAATGAGTTTTGATATATAGACCTTGACATTTTGAAGGAGTAGCCTAATAGTTGGAAGTTACCTTGAGAATAGATTTGAGTTACCTTAGGATATTTTTTCCAAGTATCCTTCACATTTTTGGAAATAGTGAGCATGTTGGAGAAAGGCTAATGGCCATGCAAAGTAAAGTGGAATCTTTATAGAGAAAATGGAACTACTCGAGGAATGACAAAGATTCGCAAAGCGGAGTATTTCAATCTCTTCGATCTTTATCTTCCGAATCTCGGGACGAGATTCATCTTAAGGGGTAGATTTGTAACACCCCAAATTTTGCCTCTTTTGAAAATAGAATAAAATGATTTATTTATGTATTTTTGTGTTCATGAAATGTAGAAAAATTAATATTTTTTTCATTTAATTAAAAAATTAATATAAGGCTAGATACATGTTTGTGCATTACATGCTGTTGCATATTTTATTTTTGTGATGTGCGAGTTTTTGTTTGATTTGAAAAGGATTTTGAAATTCTTTTAAAAGGTATTTGAAAAAAAAAAGCTGTCCAAATAATAGAAAAAGGATTTTTATTCTTTATTTCCACTCTCTCTCAATTTCAGCATGGCAGGCCCAGATCGTGGGCATCTTCTTTTCTTCTTGACCCACAAAGCATTTCTTTCCCTTGGCCGAGTGACTTGGTCCGTTCGTCTCTTCCTCTTGGGCCATGAACGAGCCAGCCCCGGCAAGTGCTCAACGCTGCCTCTCTTTTCCTTTCATCGTGTTTTCCAGCAAAGCTCCAACGCTAGCCATGGCCTCCTTGTTAGCTTGCATGACGTGACATCCTTTGATGACATCACATGATTTTCTTACCGGTTTCCTTGAGAAAAATAAATATAGAATTATTTTATCAATGAAATTAATTAATTTCGAAAATAATAAAATATCTCATTCTTTCACTAAGCCTATGGATTTATTTATCAATGGGCTTAATGATTATTTAGGCCCATTAGTAAGGTGGAGCCTGTAACATCAATTAGTACCATATCGCTAGTTGATGTAGCCGGAGGTTTTTTCTTCCTATAAATATGTACCTTCCTACGAGGCTGTTGCATCATCAAGGTTGTCGTCAACGCATGGTTTCCGTGCTCTATCGTGACAAGTCTGAAACACTATCATCCGCTGGTTTGCAGCGTCCGTCAACGGCGCTGGTCCGTTGTGCTCTCGAGATCACAATTCAGCTGAAGGCCAGCACTATGTGTTCGTTCAAGCCTATGTACGTACCTTCTGTCCATCCATTACTCATCATCTAGCAAGCTCAACCTTTGCTTATTTTATTCAGTTTTGGCCGTCGCAACGTGTGTGCTCTGTGCCTTCTGCATTTGTTAACTAGTACAATTACTAGCTTGATGACATCGGCCATATATATACACCCTGGTCCAAATTCCTACTTGCTAATCCGATTTGTTCCTAGCCTGCTGTCATTGTTGCTAGCTCCATATGACATCATGTATATGTTTCTCTTGCCGTTTCCTTTGGACAACAATTCTGAAAATACTTAGTATTTCACGTGTGCACAACCAGCAAGCAAACCGAGCAGCCAGCTGCCCTTGCCCTTCCTGTTTAATCTTGTTAGCTTGACGACACCATGCCATCAGATTTCGAAACTCCATAACTTTTGTATTTTAAATCCAAATCGATCCGTTCAAGTTGCGTTAGATTCATAATTTCATAATCTACATGTTAATCTTACTATTAGTCAGGTTTTTAATCTTTTTAAATTTTGACTTTATAATAAGCTTAATATTTTATTAATGTTAATCTTGTAAAATTCATTTCAAAGCCGTTTTAAGTCCGTTTTTCGGTCATCTTTACGTCTAGCGTGATTGTAGTGGCGTGTAGAATAGTTTTATAAGCTTTTCAAACTGTTTTTCCGCTATTGGTGTATTGTTCTAATGGTAGTCTTGTTTGCCATGCATGGTTGGATCCATATGTTTGTGTGTTGCTGATTGGAACCAAGTAGGCGGTGAGTTTTATGTGGTGTTCGAAAGAAGTTGTTGATCAAGAAGGTGTTTTTGGGAAAGCTTTGGACTTGAAGAAGGATGTCTATTTAAAGGCAAGTATAGTTTTTGGGATATGCTAGTTTTAAACCATGATCTTATGACTTGCTTAATGTTTATGCTTTGAGCGTTAAATATGAATTGTTGATAACATGGTTCATAGGGCTGAAGGAGCTTATGTTTTGTTTATGATGCTCTTAGCTCTCCATAAGGACTTATCCTTTGGCAAAATCCGGGATTTTAGGTACAACTATGGGGGCTACATTGGCTCACGGCTTTAGTCGGTCAAATGACCTTATCTATCTTTGTTGGTGGTTTTGCGTAATTGGGAGAAACTGGGGTTGTAGCTCATTTGGCCACTAATATTTTTAGGTGAACCTTTGAAAAGGCTTTATAATGGTTTCTTAGGTTTGGGAGTTATAAACCCATGCTTCGGAAAACATTAACCCGTAGTGAAAGTGTACACCTCTGCAAGAGTTAAAAACTGATATATCGGCCGTGTTGTGGTTATGAGCGGCACGGAAAACCGAGGGAAGGATTTACTTTACTTTGATGATGTTGTTTATGATATAAGCTGTTATCTTTACATGCTTATTAAATTGTTCATGATTTACGTTTCATGTTACTCATTATTTATGTTATAATGATCATGGGTTTTGGGTAGATAATTCCTAGCTATATTTGCGGAGTTCGATATGGACTCATTCTTGCTATTCCCCACACCTCGGGTGAAGTTTAGGCTTGTGATCAATTCGGTCCTGTGGAGTCCCCACACCTCGGTGAAGTTTAGGCTTGTGATCAACGGTCGGTCGGAGTCGTGGAGTCCACACTAGAAGATCGAGTATCTTTCCATTTGTCGACTAATTTGAGGTTATGTCTTTTATATTATGTTCATTATATTTTAAGCATTGTGAATTGATACTTCCAATAATTTGTAAAGTATATGTGAGATTTGACTTCGGGGCTCACATATAGCATCATCTGGTTTTGTTCTGAAAACCGGGTGTTACAATAGCAAATGTTGCAACATGAACTTCCTCTTCACTTGTCTCTTTGGTTGAGTCCCACTCATGGCCGATGTAGCTTCACCCATGTTTCTTCCCTTTCTCTTGTAGTCTTGCTTCTTGTCTTTGCCATTGTCCTTCTTGTATTTGTTGTTCTTGTTCTCATATGGACAATCGGCAACAAAATGCTTCGATCTTTGCCACAATTGAAGCATGTTCTTTTTTCTTGTTTGGGAATGCCGTTTGCACCATCTTGTAGCCATTTGCTTTCATCCCTTCCCATATTTCTTCATGAATAGGGCTATATCATCAATCTTCTTGTAATCAGCCCCATCATCTTCATCATCACTTGAGGAAGAGGTTGCATCAATATTTTCTTGCATCTTCTTCATTTCCTTGTCTTGACTTGTAGATGCTTGCTTGCTACCCTTGACCTTGTTGGAGGAACTTGGCTTGCTTGTCTTGGTTGCCTTGAGAGCCACATCCTTGATCTTGACCCCCTCAAGCTTTGCTTGCAACTCTCCAAGCTTTCTTCTTTTTATTTGCCTCCTCTCTTTGCATGTCATAGGTGAGGCAGCCTACCAAGCACATCATTTGGAGTGAAGTGCTCAAACCTCTTCTTGTCACGAATCAAGGTGACCACTATGTTATTTCTAGGTGTGTATGCTTCAAGCATGATCTTGACAATGCGGTGTGGTCATCTAGATCCTCATCTCTAAATCCTCTAATCTTGCCAACTAGTACCATCAACCGATCAAACATTTCTTGGGCCCCTTCTCCCTCAAGGATCACGAACCAGTTGAGCTTGGCCTTCAACAAGTCAATCTTGGCCTTTTTCTTACTTTGTCTACACCTTCATGTGCAAGTACTAGAGTGTCCCAAATCTTCTTTGCTTCATTGACATTCATCACCCTATTGTACTCATTGCCTTCTAGAGCACTTAGGAGGATGCTTGTGGCTTGACCATTGATATGGGCATTTGCTAGCTCTTCATTTGTCGGCTCCTTGGATATTTACGGGGTGGCTACAAGCGACAATTACATGCGCTTGCGGATTCTTCTGCGGCGTTAAGCGTCAACAAGCATTTGCGGCGCCCGTTTGCGAGCAGTTGCTGTATCTTCGAACCTAGTGAGGTCACCATTATCTATCTATTTAAAAAAAAAAATCAAAATAGTTATTTATTTTCTTTTTTTCCAAAATGAAACCAACCAATCCTTTTGAAAATCATACGCTTCAATGGAGGAGTTCCGCGAGCCACAATCTTTTTTCAAAACCAAAACTTTTATCGGCTATGAACTCCATCCGTATTTAAAAATCCATTGTTGGACGGACCCTTCTCGGCTGCCACACCAAAACCCATTTAGCCACCTACAAGTTTTTGGAGGAGATATGTGCATGCACGAGCATTCACGGCATGACACAAAAACTCTCATGTGGAAGTTGTTTTCCGTTCTCCCTCACGGGGAGCAGAACAATAGTACACTAATGTAGTAGGAAGTTTGAATGGGGATTGGAAAGAACTCAAAGACAATTTTGTCTAGCATTTTTTCCCCATCAACACCCTACCAAGGACATTCCTCGATTTCGGCGGGATGAGAAAGGAGTCCATAGAGTGCGGCACAGGCTAGGTTTGCAATGTTAATACATGATAGCCCGGACTTGTCATTACTTCGATAATGTGCTTTTGCATATCTTTTGTTAGGATGTGACATAGAACCCGGCGCCTATGCCTTGACTTTATGACCCATTTGGAGAATTGCGTTTTTCCGCAAACCACAGCGGAATAGAGGAAAATCCTTGATCACATCCTAGAAAGCATGCTTCTCTGTTGTAGAACCTACTCCCCTCCACAACAAGGGCATGTCAAGTTTGAGCCCTCATCGGTCGAACCATTCCCCTATACCAACAATAGAGCCCATTTGCTTCGAGGCCCTCACCCAAACCCACGAACACGAAGGAAGGGATGCTTTATCCTTTGGAGTTCGATCAAATTCGAGGTTCATGGGAGAACCTTGACCTTCTATAGCGCGAATGGAGCAAA
Organism: Hyparrhenia diplandra; assembly: GCA_015847255.1. Classification (NCBI taxonomy): domain Eukaryota; kingdom Viridiplantae; phylum Streptophyta; class Magnoliopsida; order Poales; family Poaceae; genus Hyparrhenia; species Hyparrhenia diplandra. Next base: position 35,709 of record JADLZK010009797.1, read on the forward strand.
TGGAGCACAGCTCCTTCCTAGGGAAACTTCCTCACGACACAAAACCTTCAAAAGAATGGTTAATGGAGGTGAAACGTTCTTGAAGCAATTCATATTCTTTCACCTTCCATGACTATATCTTGTTCGTTCACGAGGGAAATTCCTTAGATGCCCTACACAGCCCAACAGCAAGAGGCAAATATCATGTCACAATATCTTGCGGAAAACCTTTTTGGGTAATATCTTCTAGCCTTCGTCCGGATAGACTCTTCAAGGTCAATTCGGACTCATCTTTGCATGTTATTGGGATTGCTAGGATGCGTGCCAATAAAATTCATGAAACCGAGGTTCTTAGATTTCTATATCTATCCCATCCTCGACTTTGATCTTCTCATAGGCTACCCTCTCGAGAAGCTTTTTCATAGAAAAACCTAAAGAGGAGAGCCATGATGAGAAGTTAGGAAAGAATGCTTGTGCCTCTCACCTAGAAATCCCCAAGGAATTTGACGTATCTTCCCAACCAAAATTTCGTTAGAGGCGGCGTTGCATAACTCCATTGATTCACCTAAGTTGCCCTGCATCTTGGTGAAAGCAGCTTACTGCGTCGCTCTCGCACCGAACGCAAGACGCATGTCCCTACGGCCAAAGCAAAAGCGTTGTTTCTTAACAATGGTAGAGATTTAGCGTTTCATTCTTCGCCCAGCGCATCTTTTTGAAGATAAGAACTCATGTGCCAGCGGGGCATACGCGAGAAGCAGCAACTCTTGAGACCAAGCATGCACACGCTATTGAGCATGTAGGAGTTTTTCATTTAAGGAAACTTCTCATGATTCATGTTCATGCTTTTTACGGATCTCTAGGATTTGTCTGCCAGCTACGACCGCGTGCCCCTAGGACCCCAACTTAACCTCTTAATCACCGTTCTAAACTCTCTTCAAGAGGATGGTTGTGGATAATAACCCCGTCTATCACAAGTTTTTTTGACCGATATACGTAGTGGCCGCGATGGCACTAACGACTTAGCGTAGCGCTAACTTCTTAGTGGTGAGGAATTTTGGGAACTTCACCACCTTTCACTAAACTACAAAGATACGAATTCCGGGTCAAGCTTACAACCATAAAAGAAACCTTGCGGGAGGTAACCGGGTAGGCCAAAAAAAAAGAAAATGAATGAATAAATCTCTCTTGTTTCTAAAAAAGAGGGTTTTTTCCCTTTGTTCTTATTAATAAAAGCAAGAATATGTTATCAAGCTAGTATGCACCTTGGCGAGGTATTCTTGTAAGCTAACCATTTTAATTGAAGGTCGATTAAAGAAGATCAAAAGAAGGCATCTGCGATGCCGAAAACATGGGGCGACATCATCAACAAAAACTTTGATGCTCATGGATGAGATTTGGGAACACACTCAAAGGAGGCAGGACTTTTGCACACTTGACTTTTTGCATAAGGAAAGTCCAAAATTATTGAGAGGAAAATGGTGAAAACACTCAAGTTCCATACACCAAGGTGTCATACAAAAATGATGGTGAATAAAAGAGCGATGTCACCCCTACGCTTCTTTGAAAAAAGGAGAGAAAGAAAAAAAAATAAAAGAAAAACAAAAAAAAAAACAGAAAAAAAGAGAGTGTTGTTGAAAAGAAAAAAAAATATATATATAATAATAGAAAAAAAAAATCAATAAGAGAAGAGGGGTAGGTTGGCCCATGGTCAAGGTACATACCAAAGTCTTTGCTGACTCCACTCATCATTAACTACTTCACAAACAAGATGGTTTGTCTCTCATCCCTTTGCTTTACCATCAAGACCCATAGCCCCATTACACAAATTTGTGTGTGTGTAGCCTAGTCTTATAACACACTGGACAAAACCATCGCGCCAACCCGCAGCAACAACCCGATTCTTCTAAAGTAAATCTTTGTGGTAAAAAAATATCGGTATGCAAAGGTAATGTTCACCAAATCATTCACTCATTTTTGTCTCCATAGAACAAAACTTTTATGCTTCCCGTGTTTTTGATTTATGCTCTAGTTTTGGATGAGCGCCGTATACAGCACATCCTTAGGTCTTTTTAAATTGAGCATGGTGCTTGGGTTAAAAAAGACCTCCTTTAATCAAGAGATTGACATGGCATTGGATCTTGGTTAATGATCTTAGAGTATTGTTGTCATATGATCTATGGAAGTATCTTATGTTGGAGATAAATAAGGCTGTGCGTGCTTGCTTCTTATGTTTAGCCTTGCTTGAGTGATGCTTGTTGTAAAATAAAATAAAATAAAATAAAATAAATAATCTCAATAAAGGCTCCACACGGTGTTCATGCGGTAGGAGCCATCATTTTTCTTCTTTTTGTTTTTTTTTTTTCTTGTTTTGAATAAAAACCAGTACAAGACCAAGTGTGGGGAGAACTCTCAAACACAATGAACAAACTTCTAAAGACCTCCCCAACACAATGCACAAACACCAGAACAATTCATGATGGAGAAAGGCGAAGCGAACCTACCATTAACTCCTTCCTCTTCAAATGTTGGTTGGTTTTATTGCAAAACTCACCGCTCTCACATTTCATAATAATAATAAAAGGGGAGAAGAAAGGAATGAGAAAAAGAGAGAGAAGGAGAATGACTTTTCAGCTAAGGATTCTTTGTCTGTTTTGTGATGATATCAAAAGACAAGCTTGGGGAGCCTCAAACCAATCACAAACTCAAATCATTGGCGCACAAGCTAGCACAACTTTGAAGTAGTAAAGAGCTAGCTTGGGGGAGGACTCAAGAAAGGTAACATGTATCTCACATTTTTGATTATATTCTCTATCTTATGAAAATGATGAGTTATGCTACTAAAAAAGGGGAGACAAAAAATTCCATTCCACTATACACATATGGAGCTATGAAAATGTTTTGATCTTAGTGCCCTTGTTGAAATGATGAATAGTTGCTCTGTCTTATGTTTTACTTTGTGCCTAGCTTATAATTAAATTTCATAAGTTTGGGTTTAGTGATGGCTAGTCTAAAACTCATCCTGAAAAAAAAACTTTGATTCATGTGGGTTGCATAGGCTCTATCTAGTCTACATTGTTGCCAAGTATGATATGAGCAAATAAATTTGCTATGTTTTCGATTTCCAAAGAGAGACTTGACATCCGGGGAATCTACTTTGAAAAGAAAAAAGAAATGATATGGGCTATGTTAAAAAATGATGAGAAAAAAATGGACACGTGTCAAGGCGAGAGTAGAGCCCACATCTCTAAAAAAAAAAAGGAGAAAAAGAAAAGAGAGGAAATAAAAGACAAAAAGTCTAGGGCGAGTAGAGCCCACCTCCCAAAAAAAATATCTATATAGCAATAAAGAGCCCATACTTTCTCAAAAACAAGAATAAACTAATTCCGAATAAAAGTTGATCAAGGGCGAATGAAAAGAAATATTTCTATTATAACCGTTCTATCGGCAACGCCCAAGACTTTGAGAAAAGCTAAAAGCCACGATGACGATGAAAGGGAATAAAGGGTGAAAAAATGTGCCACTATTCAAACTATAGTAGAAAATCTTATTATAAACTGGCACTTGTGAAATATATCGGCATAGTAGCAACTCTGATCAACAACCAAGTATTTATCTTTTTGCTTCGAGACACGCAAAGGGTAAGCTTGGGGGAGTTTGTTGGCGGTCACCAAGTACATATTTTTTTCCCTCAACTTACTACCATCAAGGGATAAAATATACCTTTTATACTCATATACATTTACTACTCATATATTTCCACTTGTAGTGTCCAAAACATATTTCACGAGGATTTATAATAAAACAAGTGGAAATCGACCAAAAGCGCAACCACAAGCGTACTTCAGAAGATTACAAGCGAAGTAAAATGGACCAAAAACGCCAGAGTTGGGCCAAACAAACACGGGGCTTTTGAGGCCCAACAATGCCACCTGCCCGAAGCTTCGAATTTTGCGGACCGAAGGGTGCGCGCCCGCGCCCAAAGCAAGGTGCATTACGAGGCGGTTTCGGCCCGATCGGGGAGGGGTGCGTACCTTCCATGGGCGTTCTTGGGCGTTGGTTGGTAGGTTTAGCAATTTAGGCGTGTACCAAAAGGTCGATTTGGCTCCTTCCATATGGGGAGGACATTTTCCAACAAGCCCCTCTCCCTCCACCTATAAAAGGCCCTCTCCCCTCATTCAACACACACCATTCAAGGAAGAGTCTCTCCCTCTCCTCTAAGAGGACTCTCCCCTCTACTCTTCTACCTCACTCCAATGGGTTCTAGGCCCTACCTAAGTAGTAGAGGGAGGAGGAGGAGAGATTTGGCGAGGCGCCCGGACTTGTCGGTGTCTCCCCAACCTTGTACCTCGGTGGATTGGACTTGGCTCCTTCCGCGGGATCTTGGCTAAGTAAAAAGCTTCCACGGTTACGATAATCTTTATTGTCTTTTGTTTTATCCATGATTTATCTGCTTGTTTTGGGATCGGTACCTGTACCTTGGTCAAGACTCTAGTGGTGGAACCCTTTGATGCGGGGAACACGGCAAACACTAGAGTGATAATCACTAGCGTAAGCGTGGTGTTTGGGCTAGCGGTTTTCTATCTTTTCTTGAAGCATCCCAGTTGAGGGTAGGCATTTGATCGTGACAAGCCTTGACCGTCCCTTACGAAATCCTCCCGTTAATTTGTGGCGTAGAGCTAATTACCCGAAGTTGCCAGGTTAGGCGTTGGCGGTGCCGAAGTGAACAAGTAGCTGCAGGCTGGCTAACCATAGACCCCTAAAAGGTGTAGGGACCCTTCTCGATAATCCTCCCATCTTTTGGTCTTGTGTGTCCTTGGGCGAACTAGTTGGAGAAGAGTACCTCGGTTTCACTGTGGAAAATATGATACCGAATATTTCGGGTGAAAGCTTTAGCGACAATTAAATGCGCTTGCGGATTCTTTGCGGCGTTAAGCGTCAATAGTCATCCATGGACGGTTTCTTTGTTCTTTTCGTTCCCTGCCACCCGGCGTCATCCCGGCCGCCTCCAGCGTCGTCGGGCAACTGCGGGGCAAGCGCGCCTCCTCGCCCGAGGCAGCGCCCGTCCAGCGTCCCCGGCGGCGCCCGCTGCTCACGATTGTGCAGCAGGTGGCGCCACCATGGCGGGCGGGCGGCGCAAGTTGGCGGCAATTTGGACCAGCCCCAGCGTGGGTCCATGGTGCTCCATTCGGCTCGCCCGCGGTAAGTAAAATTGTCCCTCGTGAGGACGGCAGCAGCGGCGGCCATGGGCAGTCCACGAGCAGTAGAAACGAGGACCACTTGTGGCATTGAAAGATCCCGGAACATGATGCATTTGGAAGCAACATATGAAAATTTGGAGCAACTATAAAGGCAAGTATAGTTTTGGGATATGTTAAACTTTAAATCATGATCATATGACTTGATTAATGTTAATGCATTGAGCGTTAAATGTGAATTGTTTAGCAACATGTGGACTTTATGCGTACTAGAGTCTCCGGGGAAAGCTTGTACAAGCTGTGAGGGGCTAATGGGCTCTTGTTTTAGTTCAATATGAGGACCTTGTTTAACTTGTTGAGTGGTTACAGAAAGGCGTTAGGGTAAAAGCAGTGTGGATCCCCGTGGAGGGTTGTATCCGCAGGCGCGCCATGGGCAGGTGGATCATTGCTTGATTGTGTCACCGGTTGTGGCGGAAGATACCTAGCGGCCCTAGCATGTTAGATGAACCTTTGAAAGACTTCATAGTGAAACCTGCGACCATCCTAGGAAGAGGGTCAAGAGGTCGACGGGCCTCTACGTAGGGGCAATTCACGGCTCAAAGTGAAAGTGTACACCTCTGCGTAGAGTAAAAGCGGTATATCGGCCGTGCTCACGGTCATGGCTGGCCTTGGAACCTTTGCATTAAAGATGATGACCTATGTTTGTTTAACATCTCATAATTTATCGTTTATGCTTTACATTATTATGTTATAATGATCATGGTATATGGATAAGATATTGCCTTGCTATATTTCTTTGAGTTCGACATGAACTCACTCTTGCAATTCCCCCACCTCGGTCTATTGGCAAGAGTCACATGGAGAATGGATGAAGATACTAGTTCTTGGCATACGGGCCCCTGATCAATTTGTCACGAAGATAATAGAGCGAGAAGTTTAGCAAGCTGTTTTGCGTTTTACGATAAAATGTGTGGACTTCACAGGCACACATATGGCAGTCACAGGTTTTCCTCAAAAACCCGGGCGTGACATAAAAACTCCATGGTTAAAGGTGATATGGGTAAGTTGTAAGTTGAACAAGTTTATTCTTATCACGAGAGAGAAATTTTGTTTGAAAGCATGTGTACTTTTTGAGGGTGTGGCGTTGCGGCAACTCACGATCCATTGCTAAGTTTGACTTTGCTAGGGACTAGCAAAAGGGTAAGCAGGGGAGCTTGTTGACTTTTGTTATAGCATAATATTACTAGTCAACTAAACATGAATAAGGGCTTAAAAAGAATATCAACATAAGTCTAGGGGCTTTACTAACATAATTCCACGAGCTTTGGTGATTTATATATTTTAGGGGACTTAACGGATAAATGCGAGGAGAAGATGGAAGAATGGAGAAAGTTTGAAATATACATCTCATCGATGACAAGACTTAGCAGTGAAGTAACTCAACCCAAAAAGTGGACTAAAACACTCTAGAAGGTACCGAGAGGACACCGGAAAAAACAGGACTTACGGACCTGGCGGCCGCCCGGAGAGCCATAGGCGGCGCCCGGTGGTCCCATGTTGACCTCACATTTTTATAATAGGGTTTACCCACCGACCTTGAGGTTGTATCTACACACCGTTATTGAAGGTCGGTTTGATCAATGGTCATGGATTTATCGCCAAGGCCTATATAAGAAGACCTTACGACCCGAGGGTGACACCTAATTCATTATCATTCATTATCTCTTGACACATTTGGTCATAAAGGTGTCCCAATGTGAGGACAACCTCTCCCCTCTAGATCTAGACTAGAACTAGAACTAGAAGAGTTAGTATGCAAGAGAGGATTTGAACTCATTAGTTCTAATCTTTAGAACAAGAGAGATAGAGAGGGAAGGAATGGGAGGAAGTGCGGCTTTGTCGGTGCTATCTCCATACTTGTACCTCGGTGGAAGTTAATCTACATTTGGAAGTTACTACGGTAATCTACTTCTTCTTTTAGTAAGTAATATTGTTATATTTATTCTTATTGGTCTCTGAGTCTCTTTTGAGTACTTTAATGTCGGCCTAGATTAGAGTAATATTAGCGATTGCAAGCGTGGTGTTTGGACTTCGGGTATCTCGTTAGATACACCCTATCTTCGGATCGGTGGTAGATGGCGGGAGTGGCAGTCCGTTGAGTCCTTTGTAGTCCACCTCCGTTGATAGGACTAGTAGAGTGTGGTCTTGGGGGAGTAAGTTTCGTCCTTACTTCCCTTGGGTGCTTCCCCATAAGGATAATATCAACATAGCTTACCAAGACAAGAACTAGATATCTTAGTAATCCCTCTCTATACCCTCAACCTTCTTTAAGTCTTGTGCTACTCCGGGTTAAAAGATTAGATCGTAGTCTCCCTCACCCGTTTCCACGTGGATTCGATATTAAACCCTCTCGGGTGAAGTGCTTCGCCGTGTATCCGTCCCTTGTGGATTATTATAAATATTTACGTAGGCTTATCAAATACCAACATTGGTCCAAACAAGTCAATGTGTATCAAGTCAAATGGCTTGCAAGTACTCATGAAGCTCTTCTTTGGATGTGTGTTGCCAACTTGCTTCTTGACGCTTGACATGCACTACATAGCTTGTCGTTCTCAAAATGCACATCCTTCAAGCCTCTAACAAGATCATGCTTCACTAATTTGTTGAGTTGCTTCATGCCAACATGACCAAGCCTTCTATGCCATAACCAACCCATGCTAGATTGTGAGATCAAGCATGTACTAATTGTGTCTCACTAGCACCAAAGTCCACAAGATAGAAATTCTCAAATCTAAACCCCTTGAAGACCAAACTTGAATCTTTTGCATTGATCACTTCAACGCCATCTTCACCAAAGATGCACTTGTAACGAGGATCACAAATTTGTGCCACGAAAACAAATTATACTTCAAGATATCAACTAGTGCCACATTTGAGATGCTCATATCATTGGTTATTGCTATCTTCCCAAGCCCTTGTATCTTGCCACTTTTGCTATCACTAAATGTAATGGGCTTGCCATTCTCTTGAGTTGAATCAATTGATGTGAACTTTCTTGCATCGCCGGTCATATGTTGAGTGCACCCACTATCAAGTATCCAATGCCTCCCTCCGGTCTTGTAATTCACCTACAAGCAAATCAATAAGATTTAGGTACCCATTTTCCCTTGGGTCCTTGGAGGTTAGCAACCAAAGCCTTTGGTACCCAAATAGCCTTCTTCTTTGGGCCAACAATGGGAGTACCAATAAACTTTGCCTTGACACCCTTCTCACCCTTGGTAAGCAAATAACAAGAATCAAAATGTATGGAATGCACTTTGCTTGATTTCTTGTTCATGTTCATTTAGCACATTTTTGCTCTTGATGCCCCACTTGCTTGCATCTATTGCAATAAGTACCATTGCTCTTCACAAAGCTAGGCTTTGGAGTAGCAAAGGCCTTCTTTCCTTTCTTGGGGACATAGCCTAAGCCTTCCTTATTAAGGGAAAACCTTTGGCTACCCAAGCACTTTAGCAAGCAGGCATCCTCACCATATGCCTTCCTCAAGGAGTGGGTAAGCTCATCCACCTCTCTTTTGAGTCTCATTCTCAACTAACAATGATGAATCTAAAATTACTTCATCACTACTAGTAGAGGTAGAGTGGGTTGATGTGGATGTGGAAGGAATTGATGGTTCTTCAACATCAACCAAGAATGGTTCATCTATGATGTCACATGTTGAACCAACATCCTTTTTTTGATGATTGAGCAAGCTCTATCATTCTTTTCTAAGAGCAAGGCATGGGTTTTTGAAGCCTTGTATGAGCTAGCTCTAATTCGCATGGTCTTCCTTTAGACCCTCATGGGTAGCCTCTAGCTCACTAAAACTTTGTTCAAGAGTTTTTACACTCTTTTGCAAAGTTCTACATTCCTTGTCCTTAGACTTAAGCATGATATGAGTTTGCTTAAGCATCTCTAGAAGATCATCCTTAGTTGGTTCATATTCATCTTCATCATCACTATCATCATATTTTACTTCATTATGACTTAGTTCTTCATGCTCATTGTCATCGGTTTACCGGCAATAGTCTAAGGGGGTATGCAGGCTAGTAGATTGAGTTAGGGATGCTTGTGAGGCGGCTAACGAGGCGTTAAGCGAGAACGGCGAAGGACAAAACACAAGGGTTTCACCGAGGTTGACGCGCCTTGATGGTGTAAAACCTACATCCTGCTTAGTTGTATTGATTGATTGAGAATCGTGTCCCTCGGGGGGATCCTGCTCACCTTATATAGTCAGGGGGGCGAGGGGGTTACAGGGGTCGGATCTAGTCCGACAAGGACTATCTTTGATCGGTTACAATAGGAAAGTATATAGTGATTACGATTGAGCTATACTAGGAAACTATCTTGGCGACCAAGTTTAGGCGTGATCTCAGATGTCGCGGTCTTCTAGCGCCAGAGGCTTCAGTCCGTCACGGGGCGGCCGAGAGGCCTAGCCGAAGTAACCCGTAAGGGGATAGGGGTTTATCCCCACGGCTAGTCCCCGAACACGCGGCGTATGCTGCGGTGAAAAGTCTTGGCGCTCCGTCGCCGGGAGATGTTGTCGACAGTCTTCATGCGTGTCGGCCGAGACTAGTTGAGCGCCGACTAGCCAGGACGGCTCTCGACCCGGCCGCTCATGTTCTATAGCTTCTTTCCATTGCTTCCGGCCAGTCTAGTCTTGGCCGAGTCCGCTGCTGAATCTTTGGGTGCTCCAATGAAAAAATCTTTTCTTTACGGCGAAGTGTGCCCGCGTATAGTGGAAAAACAACGTAAAAATGTAAACATAAAAAATGAGCACGATTCACTGGTAGGTGAAAGTGTGCCACTTAATCCCAGAGCCTAGGGTAGGTGAGTAATCACGTACTACTAGGGTCACAAAAAATGTAAGAAAAAAGTCGAGGTAATCGGAACCCTAGCGGGCGCAAAGACCAAACTCTAGATGGAGCCCGTGCGTGGAGTCCCCAGAGCCTTTGTATATGCGCGGGGCGTGGGGTGCCAATGCATCATGCATGGGTCAAAGGTGCGAACAACACCAACATTGAGAATATCCGGACATACAATAATGGCAAGCGGAACTCAATAGCCGAGGGGATTAAGGGAAGTCAACGAGAAAATCTGTAGACCCCGGGATGTCGATGAATCTTCCAAAGAAGATTTGGTTTGCTTCGTGTCCCAAAAATCTGAAAGGCAACGTATCCGGTCAATTAATATCGGATATCGTGTAGGGGAACAAATCGGGGCGAGAATCGAGGATAGGGCGGCGTGGCAACACCTCAACTCACAGCGCGCGGGAAAGCGCAATGATAACAGCTGATGCGCCGCACGCCACCACGCACTCAACCCGGGGAAATGGGGGGCGTGGGCCCCCTTGGCCCTGCGGTTGCCCATGCAACAATCCTAGGGGGCGGGATGGGGTTATAAATACGGCGCCCAGCTTCTCCTCGTCTTATCGGGCGCCCTTTCTTCTCGAGCCCCTTCTTCTTCTGCTACACGGTGAGCACCGGCTAGGGTTTGCGACCGCACGGCACTTCACATCTTGATCAGCGCCGCCCGTCGATCTCGAGGTATTAAGTACCCCATAGATCCATGGATTCTACTGTTTGCTTGACTCCCCAATGGCCAGCGATTTGAAGTGGATTTGAGTCATTTTCGATTTTTGCCGACCTTACTGTTCACTTTCTTGGAATGTAGGATCGGTTGAGGTGGGATGGATCATCGGCGCTCATGAGCGCCCGGGGCCGTGGCGGAATGCTTGTAGGAGGGGGTGGCCCGGGCTTCTTGCCCGACCGGCGCCCCGCCGCCCCGAAGGATCTGAAATGGAAGCCAGCGCCCGCTTCGCGGCAACGAATCCGGTAATCCGGATGGATAGGGAGTGGCCGAGGCTCACTTGTCCACCAAAGAAGGGGGACGGTGAGGAGTTGGTGGACGCCCCGTGTCTTCCGAGAGGGTCATCGCCCGGTTGGAGGGTGCCGGAGCCATACCCCATGCCTCAAACCAATGAGGTAGTGGTGTTTGAAGGCCCGCCACGAGGATTTGGGATCTTGCGGCGCACCCGTTCTGCTGGAGCTCCGATCTTTGCGGGCTCCAACTACTTTTGCCACGAGCATCCTCGACGCCAGCGCCTTTGTGAGTGTTGCCCTCGTACGTAGGAAGTATTTCTTCTATGTTGGGTTGAAGGGGGATTCGGGTTGCGTGTGCCGGTGGTGTATTTGTGAAGCTCCGGGGCAGCCCAACAATTCGGTTCCTTCACGCCCATTGCCCGTCGAGCATTGGCCCGCTAGTACAGCGGTGCTACCTGCTTGATCGGAGGTGCCCATCCCAACCCGATCCCCATTGCCCCGGTGGAGACAAAGCGAGCTAAACGAGGCTTGGCAGGCTGCAGAGCATGCTTTAGCGTCGCGAGGGCGCTAGCCACGATCGAAGACCTTCATGTGGGCGGCATCGACCTTGCCCAGTGTGTTCATGGAGCGCCGGATCCGGCCGCTCAAGCGGAGAGGATCACCCGGGTTCGATACGCCGGGGTTTGAATGAGTCCCCACCCAGCGAGTCGGCAAAGTTTACATCGTCGGTCGAAGTCCGGGGAGGCGGGTGACCAAAATCTATTTGACTTGGCCGGGACACGCACGATCCGTGCGCGGTGCACACGATACAGCGGGAGCTGCTTGGTAAGTGAGTAAGATTGGATTGATCGCGGCGTTGCTAAAGGTGCAATTATAAATAACATCGATGATAAATGATCCATGGGATAATCTTGTGACCGTACTTTAGTCTTTGTCACCGAGGGAAAAGGCTGCGTACATTACGTGCCGCGCTCTTGAGCTGTTGCCGTGCCCCACCCCACTTTGAAGTGCCGGCGGGGCCGAGAGAATGTTCGGGCCACCCGGCTAGCGCCCTACGGAGGCCGTCGAGGCAGTCCATTCAGAAGAAGGTGGCTTGGCCAGGGCGGCCGCCGTAAGTATGTGAGGCTACCCGCATGATGACAATTTCCTTGTTGATGAAGAACTTGAGCTTTTTAGATCAAAGCTGCTTTTGTAAGTATCCTTGAATGTTATCCAGTCCCACAGGTAAAGTTGCGTTGATTGATCGTCACCTTGTTATATGCGAGGAATCTAGGAGAACACCAAGTGCCCAGTCGAGCCACCAAAGGGCACCCGGTGACGGCCCTGCGGTGGCGTAGCGGCGCCCCGGTGGGCAGAAAATGGCGGTGGCGGCTCGGGAGAATTACCTCAGAGTGGTAGCGCGCCGCCCAACGTGTAAAGTACACTAGCGTCGTCAGGGATCACTCACGTTGTCGGTGTGATATATGTGAATCATCTTTGTTGATGCGGGGGGGCCCGTCCGCAGAAACTTTGTGCGCAGTCACCCGTCGCGCGGACGCCCAGCGATGGCGAGCGGTACCCGGCACAACCCGAGGGCGCCTGGCGAGAGTGCGGTGAAAAAGCAGCTTGAGCCCGGGCGGCGCCTCAAAGAGATAGCGGGCACGAGGTGCACCAAGAGCCCGTCGATCGGCGCTCGAGCCGATAGATCCCGAGGCGGAGGCTGCGCCCTTAGTCAACGCCACTGAATCCCCCTGGACTACATCAAGTCGAGGAGGGACTAGGAGATAGGCGGTTGTGGTGATGCGAGGCTGTAGAGGACCCGGTACCCTAGGTGGAGCAAATTGGCTCGGCGTTGAAGAGGAGGGGCGAGCCGTGGCGCATAAGCGCCAAGTGGAGGAGCCGGCCGCTGGCGTGTAAGTGACCGACCCGCCATCTTGCATCTTGATTTTTGATCGCGCAACTTGTGATTTATGCCATTGTCGCGACATATCCGGAATGAAGAAATCAAATGCGTCTGCAGCGAGGAGCTAGAAGAATGCAGCGGAGCCCTGCGTGAGGCCAGACAGTAGCGGGATGAGCTCTCCATGGCGAGGCCACCTAGCGGAAGGCGGGGCGGTTGCTCTCATGGCGAGAGGGCCCGCGTTGTTGGCCGACAATAGCGACGCACAACGCCGCCTTCACGGGAGAAGGGCGGCGCGGGGCTGGGGCCCGAGAGTCTGGAGGTCGAGGGCGGACTCGCGTGGGGAGCCCCGCGAGGGGCGATCAGATACCCGGGGAGGGGGCAATCGCCGGTATTTGGAGGCAAAGCGTCTTGTGACAGCGGGCCGACCCATAAGCGGCTTGAGATGAGCGCGTCGAGCTAAGTAGCTCGTGAGGGAGCGGACACGCCTCGGGCCCGAGCCATGTCTTTGGGTATATATGAAGGATGCCAAATAATCGATCACGAAGACATCTCTCAAAAATGTTAGTAATAAGATGATTGATATGTTGGTTGTGTGATACCTTGCGAGTATGAAGCTTACATTTGAGACCTGGAGGCGGCAGGCGGTGATGGCGAACCCGGTGACGGGTGGCTGCGTGAAGAACTTTGGAACACCACCGCCCGATCGTGATGGTATGTCCCTTTCTTTGCGAGAACAACTACGTTCGCGAAAAATGATGTAAGCGAAGTTTCTTGATCTTACCGTTTATGTATTGTCGGCCTTGCGTGCGGCCTCCGATTATCGGATTCGCGTCACGGAGGTCGAAAGTGCTACAATGGAAGGGTTCGTGCGCAAAGTCTCACGCAAGGCGTCGGGCCAATCCTTGGCGCCATTCATGGCTGCAGCGGTTGGCGGGGCCAATGCAGGGGAAAGCGCCTCCCCGGCGCACAAAAGCGTGGAAGCGGCGAACGCGGCGGGCTGGGCAAACTTTATGGAGTTCACCCGTAGGCTACTCGCGACCGCGGCTCGACACGCGTTGGCGGTGGCGCTCCACTATCGAGTGCGGTTTCGGTAGCGTCCGCCCCTAAAGCTACCTTTTCGGGGCAGCGGAGCGGCGCACTGGACTGCGCCAAGAGGCCGATGAGGCGCGATGACACTCGCCCGGCGAGATGAACCCTCTCGTGGCGAGTTGAAGGTAAAGTCTGGGTGAATTTGCCCCGAGGCATAATACTTTGCTTCTTTTGGCCGTAGCAAGAAAGTAGACCGTGAGCGAAAAACGATTAAAAACACTTATGGTTTAAGCCGAGCCACGCCGGATGTGGGTGGCGATTATTAGCTAATACTTTGTTTTTATTTCATAATCGTTTTTAGCATGCATACGATTATGGTCGATAACAATGTAGGCCAGTGAAGCGAAAAAAAAGGGTCACCTATGGTGGGCCTTGATCCTAACCTTACTTATGGAAATATAGCGGCGGCAAGGAACCGCGATGCTCGAGCAAGCTATTGGGGCTGTTCGACTACGCTAAGAGTCATCCCGGTCGTCGATCTATGCGGGGAGTACACGGTCACACATCTTTGCGAAAGCGACCAAATGCGAGGCGGCTCTAGGGGGTCGATGACTTTAGAGTGTGATCGAGCATGGAAATAAATTGTTTCAGCGATCGAAAAGAAAATATAACCATGTCAGCGTACTCAAATAAACTTTATTAAGTTGTGCGACAGCGAAGGTAAAAAATGATACAAAGCTGGCTTACGAGTCTCCGAGTCACGGGAAAAATCATCGCGGTGCTCGATGTTCGGGGAGTTGGGGGCGTCGATATCCTCCATAATTGCGTCAGCGTGCGCTCGGCGGGTAACCTCTTTAACTTTGAAGGGGCCTTCCCAATGAGATCCAGCTTGTGAACACTCTTCTACTTCCTTGAAGGACGAATTAAGCCAACCGCCAAAGGCTCTTTCGTACATTGCGATTGCAATACCTCCGAACACCCCTCGAGGTACTTAGCTTTCGCGTGCGGCATTGCAAGCGGGTTTCCTCAGCGCGACGAGCTCATCTTCTCGAGTGGCGTCCAAAGTTTCTTCATTATAATTTTCCACGGGGAGAAGCGAAAGGCGATATCGGTAGGGAGGAGCGCTGCCGAGCCAAACACCATGAAGTATGGGGATACACGTGCTGCGGCTAGGGCGTGCGAGTCCCCCGGGCGATGGGGTGGCGGCTCTTTGAGCCCGGCGACCGGGGTATTTCCGTGCAGTGGAAGAGTCGCTTCGGTGCTTCTAATATCATGCCGTTTGCTCGCTCGACCTGCCCGGCCCCGAGGGTGGGCGGCAGACACATATTTCACCGAATGCCCTTGTCTTCGCAATAATCCCAAAAGTGGCTGCTAGTGAATGTCTTTTGCCAAGATGCATGATGATGGAGTTTGGGATGCCAAAAGCGATGGACCACCTCATCTAACATTTCAACGGCCTTGTCTTTGGTTGGCATCGACAGCCGGGAGGTATTCGATCCACTTGGAGAACTTGTGCGACCATGGCGAAATCCACTTGAAATCACCCGGGGGCTGCTTTGAAAGGCCGATGGCGTCAAGTCCCCCGCGAGAAAGGCCATTTTGCCGGTATAGTGCGGAGCTCATGTCTTTGGCACGTGTATGCCCTTCCGCGAAAAATTGACATTTCGTGCAATGCGTACCGGTGTTACGCATTGGCAACCGCCGTCCAATAATAAAATCTGCACGGAAAGCCTTGCCGACCCAGTGCGAGGCGGCATGATTACGCCAAACCCCGCCATGGATTTCGTCGGCGGCTTTATACCATCTTCCTCGGAGATGCACTTTTGCGAGGACCGGTCTCCTATACTCTTCGCATAAGGAAACCGTCAACTAGGGCGTAATTCTTACCGCCGCTGATGAGGCGCTCTTGCTCTATCCTATCTTGAGTCACGAGGGCCTCCTGCCGGATACTTGATTATCGGGACGCCAATCTTCATCGGCGGTATTGGATAGCATGGCGGCGATGTGCTTTCGGCTATCTCGAGTGGAGGTCGGCGCCAAGATCAGCGATTGTCGGTTTCCATAGATCTTCGACGAAGGCCTTCTTTGGTATCTTTGCGAGAAGAACCAGAGCTTGGAAAGTTCATCGGCTTGGTTTGTAGTCCCAAACCACATGATCAAAGCGAGCCCGTAGAACTTTCCCTCCAACTTCCTTATAGCTGCCACATATCGTCCATCTTCTCACTCTTGCAATCCCAATCTTTGTTGACTTGCTTGATTACCAATCTTTGAATCCCGAATACACGCGATCGCGAATCCCAAAATTTGGGCGGCGTCACGAGGGCCGTGAAAGGGCAGCCTCGTATTCAGCGGCATTGTTAGGCGCCCGAGGAAGTGGATTCGAAGGACATGCGGGCGTATCCCGGGAGGCGATATGATGTAAATGCCACCCCGGCCCATCGATGTTAGTGAGCCATCGAAATACATCGTCGGCGCTCATTTGGCGGGTGTCTTCGAGGGGGTCTCGGATCCGTCCACTCGCGAGGCGAAATCCGCAACGCTTGCGACTTGATGGTACTCTATTCTTGTATTCAATAGTGAATAAATTGAGCTCGATCGCCCACTTGCATATCGACCATTGGCATCCTTATTCCGTGGGGCGTCGCCCAATGGGTAGTCCGACACCCACGGTGATCGGGTGAAGGTCGAAATAGTGGCGTAGCTTGCAGCGGCGTGATGAGAATCCCGTAGAGCAATTTCTATATATGTAGGTACCTTTGCTTGGGTCATTTTAGTACCTCGCTACTTGAAGTAGACCAGCCCATTTGGGCGGGGTACATGCCCTTCCTCCGCGCTCAACAACCAAAAGCCCGGTACTAACCACCCGGTTGGTCATTTGCGATGTAAACGATATCGTCTCAGCGTCGTTCGGGGCCACCAACACGGAGGTGTGGTGAAAACTTCTTGAAGCCGTTGAAGGCCTCTTGAGCCTCGTTGGTCCACTGAAAGCTTCCCCACGCGCGAAGGAGTTTGAAAACGGCGGTCCCTTTTCGCCCGACCGTGCAACGAAGCGGCTAAGTGCCGCCATGCATCGATCAATTTACGGACATCCTTGACATTTTGGGCGGTTTCATCCGCATGATAGCAGCGATTTTCTCGGGTTTGGCTCAATACCATGCACGCTAACAATGTTGCCGAGCAAGTTACCGGAGGGGCGCCAAAAACACACTTTCCGGGTTAAGTTTCCATTGGTATTTTCGTTTAGCTTGGCGAAGACCTTTGCAAGATCGTCGACCGAGGAAAAGGCTACGGGTCTTCACCGCGGCGTCGTCGGCGTAAGCTGAGTGAGGTCGGGGGATAAGATTCCCCAAGCAGCCTGTATAGCCGGCGGTAGGTGGCTCCGGCGTTCTTGAGCCCGAGCGACATGGTAGTGTAGCGTGGGCGTAAGCGGGGTGATGAAGGAAGTCTTCTCACGGTCTTCGACCGCGAGGGCAATCGATGATAACCCGAGTAGCAATCCGGGAAGCTAAGTAGCTCACAACTGCCGATTGGGTCGACAACTTTGGTCGATGAATGGCGGGGAGACGAAAGGGTCTTTAAGCGCAAGCCCTATTGAGATCGGTATAATCAACGCACATCCTCCATTCATTATTCTTCTTTCTTACAATGACCGGGTTAGCTACCCATCGGGATGATACACTTCCTTGAATAAAGCCGGCGACTAATAATCTAGTTATACGCTTTAATAGTAGCTGACTTTTCTTTATTAAAAGCTGGCGTATTTTTTTGGCGCCGCGGCTTGGCCATTGGCTTGACACGTGGCGGTGCTCGTCCGGCTCAGGGTACTCGGGCATATCGGCGGGTTTCCCGCAGCGAAAATGCTCGCGTTCTCCCTCGGGGAACCGGATGGAGCGCGTCTTCCTATTTTGGGGTCAAGGTTGGCGCCTATCTTGGTCGTCTTGGATGCATCGCCCTCCACAATTTGGATATCTTTAGTGTCCGGCGGCTTGGTGGTCTTCTTAGTCCGCTCCTCCTCGGGTATCTCGAGGTCGAGAGGGTTCGGCTTCTTCACGTTCTTGATGACCTCCTCTGCCCGTATCGGTGAAGGATGAACTCCGGCTTATCGAGGCCCTCCTTCTCGAGACATAGGCCATGTGTGCGTTGGCCGCATGTGAGGACCCCTTGTAAAGGTGGGGATCTTGAGGATGAGGTAGCCGTGAGTGCGGGACCGCCATGAGCACAGTTAGCCGGGTCGCCCGATAATGGTGTGGTACAATGAATCGAAGTCGGCGACAACGGAAATTCATGTCTTGGATGCGATGATGCTTGGGCGCCAAAGCGCAGCGTGGCGTAAACCTGCCAGGAGGAGAGGCGACTCTCGGCGGGATCCCGGAAACGGGTGGTCGTATGGCTTGAGTCGTCGCCGTGATGTCGAGCCTTCATCGAGTTAGAAGACGGCATGTTCGGGCGCTCCCTCCGTCGATGAGGACCTTCTCGAAGCCGGAAATCACCGATGTCGGGGGCGAGTGGGAATCGCCCGGGAATGCGGGTTGTTGCACCTTGGTTGTCGCGGTGAAGGTTATGACCGCTCGGAGAAGGTAGGCCATATGGTCCGTGACCCCCTCGCTGAAGTCTTTGGCCGGTTAGGACATTACAGGCGGAGATCTTGCGATCCCGCCCCACCTCCACCGGCCGTAGTGTCTACCCATGATCATGTGAATAGCTTGGCCCGTCTTAAGGCGTGGCGGTGCACGGGATCGGCGGCGTCCTCGTCGGGGTCTTCTTCTTCTTGGTTGTTTGCGGACAACCTTTGGTGCCTCCTCCGGCTGCGCGTCGGTGATCTTGAGCTTCTTGCGCTTGCTTTCATACTCGGTGTTAAAGTGCCGACGATACGCGGACTATGATTCAAGTCCAGGGTGTCGAGGACACTTGCGTGTAAACTTCTTGATCGGGTCTTGCCCGGTTGGCGCTTTCTTCTTGCCACGGTCTTGACATTGTTGGCGCCACCTCCCGATGGTTCGATCACGGCCGGCGCTCGCGATAGTTGCGCGACCCTCTTCCCGGTGACTCGCGTCGTGGGAGTCGTCGGGCGGCGGTTATCATGGCGCTTCGTCGCGTCACTTATCGTCCGCGGGGGCATCACGGTGGGGGGAAATACTCTCGTGAGGGGTAAGTGGTCGTAATCTTTGTGGAAGGCGTACTCGGCCTCATCTTGCTCGGCGAAACCTCTGCGCCACATCCGATGGTTTGGACATGGTTGTGATTTTGGGACTGTGGAGCTTTTTCATGACTCTTGGGCTCTTGGCGTTACTCAATGGAGACAAGGCCCTTGGTGAATCTTGCCCGACGCACTCCTCGTCGGTGATATCGGGATTGTCGGCGCACCTCGGGAAGCGGCGGATGTACTCCCAGGTGGCTCGTTGCGGCGGCGCGGCCCTCTCGGTCGTACTTCTTGCGGATTGCTTACGCGTGGACTTGTAGGTCTTGATGAAGATATCCTTGGCGTCTTGCCACGTGCGTAGTCTTCCCTAAAGGGAGGGCAGGAGCCGGCGATTGGCGCTGGTCGAGCTAATCGGGAAGTAGTTCGCCATAACATCATCCCGCCTCAGAGCCGATCGATTGCGATCTGCATTAAATCATGGCCGAGCCTTGGGATCTTGGTCGGCCGGAGTACTTCGAGAGGCGTTAGTGCCTTTGAAGCCCGAGAGGCCATCGGACCAGCGGAGATGCAGGTGGTAGGGCCGGATCGCGTAGTGATCGTGGTTCCCGGTCGGGTTCTGTACAACATGTTGTACTCTTCACGTCGTTGGATCTCGGCGTCTTAGCCGAGCTGCGGGGTGGCGGTGATGCGACAGCAGGCGTCTCGGGCAATCTCGTCTTTGGTGCCTACGGAGGTCGGGGAGGGCAGTTTCGATCTGGCCGGGGCAGGGGTGGTTGTCCCACCAGCGCCGCCGGCTGAGACAACTGCCTGCCCCTTGCTCGCTTCTTGACCGTCTTGGCTGTGTTTGCCCTTTTGTCTTTGCACAGGCGCCGCCCGTCAGCGTCCGGGATTGGTTTGCCCCCCCTTGGCATGGAGGGCGCCTCTTCTTCGCCGTGGGTGTTGCGACTCCTCGGCGATGGCCCGGCGGAATGACCGGCGAAGCGCCGGATGAACCCGAGGCGGGGTTAAGGCGAGAGCATGGGTGGCGTAGATGCTTATCCCAGGCGTCTTCTATTGTGGCGTTCTCCGCGGGGAGAGCCAGCTAGCTGTGGCGATATTACGTGCAGTGTCTTGTGAACCGGGATTTGCCACCTCGTCGGGCGGGGCGCAGATTCGGGGAGAGTCCCAGGGCTGTCAGGAACCCCCGGCCGATGCTGGGCGGGCACGGCGGCGGCGTCTGCTGCCAGATGGCGTGCTCGTCGGCGTTGCGCCCCTCTCGAACGGGAGCTCTTAGGTTTCCCCCCCTCAAGGGGTGCTTTGAGTCACTTCTTTGACGAAGGCCCCTCATATAGGTTTCGGGGGCGATACCCGGTCGAGCAGCCGGGGGGGTCATGGCCGTCTCGGCTCCATCGGATCTGGTGGATGGTAGTGGTAGCGTCGGATGAAGTCGAGGGGGCGATGCAGCCGTCCGGAACTCAGTACTTTCCTCCTCCCCCTTGGCGCCCTCCGGGATCGGAGAGAGCTTAGCCATGCAGATGTGGTCGCGTGTTGTCGACAAAGGGCGCCCAGCCGTAATGCGTTGGCCGCGTCGATGAAGTCGTAGGGTCGGGGCGGTCCTCGACCCGGTCCCGAGCCAGGCGCTGGCCACCAGCGGATGATGAAAGTGGACAACCCGGCCCTTGGGAGTAAGTGATTCCCCAGACCACGGCCGAGGGGAAGATGGCCCTCGGCAGTCTGTTCTCCCAGGAGGAGCATCGGGCAGCCGTGTTGTGGTCGATGTTGTTCCCTATTGGCGGCGACATGGTCGAATCAACCAAGGGAAGACTCACTCATACCGATCTTGAGCTTGTTGAAGTCGCCGAGTAGATTGTCGGCGTCGTGGACCCGAGCGCCCGCGTGTGCGACACGAGCGGGTGGGTGAGCTTTGATTGGGAGTCCGGCGGCCCGGCTCGAGTTGGGTCGGCACCGTCTTTGTAGAAGGCGATGCCCGGCCTGGTGGATTGGATCGACGAGCCGGCGTGGGGTTGTTGGCGCCAAGCATGGCGCCGTTGTTCAGAACGGCGTCCCGAATTGGATGTCCTCCATCGAATTCGCCCCGCCATAGGTGAGGGAAGATCACCATCTTGCTAGCCATGGCGTCTTCGTGCACACCCCCTACACAGCGCGCCAAGCGTCGTCGGTTTATCGGCGATAGTCTTAGGGAGGTATGCCCGGCTAGTAGATTGGCGGTTAGGGATGCGCGAGGCGGCTAACGAGGCGTTAAAGCGAGCGGCGAAGGACAAAACACGGGTTTTACCCGGGGTTCGGCCGCCTTGATGGCATAAAACCTCACGTCTGCTTAGTTGTATTGATTGATTGAGAATCGTGTCCCTCGGGATCCTACTCACCTTATATAGTCGGGGGCGGGGTTACAGTCGGATCTAGTCCGACAAGGACTATCTGATCGGTTACAATAGGGAAAGTATATAGTGATTCACGATTGACCTATACTAGGGAAACTATCTTGGCGACCAAGTTTAGGCCATGATCTCCGATAATCGTGGTCTTCTAGCGCCAAAGGGCTTGATCCGCCATCTGGGGCGGCCGAGGAGGCCTAGCCGAAGTAACCCGTGAGGGGGATAGGGGTTTATCCCCACACTCATGCAATGATATCTTTGTGGCCTTAGCCATGAAGCATGATGGTGATGAGCGAAGAGATGGCTTCTTGTGTTGGCCAATTGCACTCATAGCCTTGGCCTTGTCTTCCTCTTCATCGGAGGAGCCATCACTATCCCAAGAGCAAACAAAAGCACCATCATTGGTCTTCTTGAAAGTCATGGTCTTGCTCTTCTTGTTTTGTCTTGCCACTCTTGTATGCCTTCATCTTGTCTTTTTTTTCTTTCTTGATTGGGCATTCGGCAATGACATGATAAGGACTATCACACTCAAAGCACTTTCTTGCTTCTTCATTGCTCTTGGATGAGTCATTTCTTCTTCTTGAGCCTTGTCCCATCCTCTTATTCTTCTAGACTTTGCTAAACTTCTTCACAAACATAGCAAATTCTTGATCAACCTCATCTAGATCAATCTCCTCATCAACTTCCTCTTGTGCCTTGGACTTGTCCTTAGCCTTGGATGAGGTGGTGGTGGCCTTGAATGCACAACCTTCTTGCTCTTGTCATCTTCCTTCTCTTCTTCATCTTCAATTCCATCACATTGCTCATCAGTTAGCACCTCACCAAGCAAGTCACTTGGTGACATGGTGTCCAGTGCTCCTCTAAATAGGATCTTCCTCAACATCATGAATCTTTTGGGCAAGCACATCAAGAATTTGTGCCCAAAGTCTCTATCAATGTCTTCACACCCAATGCCTTGAGATCATTTACAATCACTTGGAGCCTATGGAATGTTTTCGGTATGCTCTCATCCTTCTTCATCTTGAAGTTCTCAAACTCACTCTTGAGCACATATAATTTGGCACTTTTCACCACCTTTGTGCCCTCATAAGTCTCACATAGCTTCTCTCACACTTCACTTGCCTTCTCAAGGTCCTTGATGCCCTCAAACACCTTGACATCCATGCCATTGTACAAAGTGTTCAATGCCATGGTGTTGCATTGCTTGTTTGCCTTGTGGGTGGGAGTGAGGTTGGTAGGATCAAGGATGACATAATCCTTCCAGTCACATCCCATACTTGGTCATTGATTGATCCCAAGTATATCCTCATGGTTCTCTTCCAATAATCAAAATTCTTGACCCCATCAAAGAAAGGAGGCTTTCCCCCAACATGGTTGAACACAACATGAGCCATACTTCACACCAAGGTTGTTAAGCCTTCAAATATGGTGACCACGGCTCATTACCACTTGTAAGGTCCTAGATGGCTAGAGGGGGTGAATAGCCTATAAAATTTTCTACAAACTCAATTTAACAAACCGATTAGTATAACAACAAAGCGTGTCGCGGTTTGCACTAGCTCTATTGTCTTGCAAGCCTCTAGTGACAATTCTAAATGTATGCTATGATCTCTATATCAATCAAAGGCTATGCCACTACTTTAACTAGTAAGCAATCCTAAATATGGTCCTTAGGCTAGCAAGAACAACTACACAAGCAAAGCTAGCTCTCTACACAATATAAGCTAGGAAAGTAAATGCAAGAGATCAAGCTTGTTATACCCGACTTGTAGAGGCAATGAACCAATCACCCGGGAAGAGGGCGAACAATCAATCAACACAAGATGATGAGCCAATCACCAAGACAAAGACACATCGATGTGTTGACCGGAGTTCACTTGTACACCGACAAGTTAGTCTCGGTTGTGCCAACCAACACAAGGATGGTGCTTGAGCTAGGCGGTGCACTTGCTAGCCCCAAGCCACCACTCACAAGTGAGGTACCCAAAGCACAAGCAATGTATTCCTTGCACTTTGTCTTCCCCCGGCGAGTGCGTGATCCTCTCACAAATCACTGGAGGTGGCCAAGAACAATCACCTTCTCTTGCCAACACCTCCACCAAATCACCAAACCGGCTAGGAGTAGTGTCTCAAGAGAAACAACAAACCGGCGGCTCTAGCGATCCCCAAAGTGCCTCTAGATGTAAGAACTTCGATGCAAATGCACTTGGATCACCTCTTCTCTCAATAATCAAGCTCACAAGCAAGAATGAGAGAGAGGGAGAGTTGTTGCTCAGCTCTAGGATGTTAGGAGTGATTCAAATGACCAAGAG
Organism: Hyparrhenia diplandra; assembly: GCA_015847255.1. Lineage (NCBI taxonomy): Eukaryota > Viridiplantae > Streptophyta > Magnoliopsida > Poales > Poaceae > Hyparrhenia > Hyparrhenia diplandra. The sequence continues at coordinate 59,482 of JADLZK010009797.1, forward strand.
AGAGCACAAGCCCGGCCAAACAAGTATATATAGCCCCCCATCACGAAATGTGGCCGTTGGGGGCAAAACTTGTTGTTTTCGGCTGGCCGGGCCCGCCGCCCGGACTCACCGATGAGTCGGTCAAAGATCGATCACCTAAAAAAAGCGGTCCACGGTGACCCACGATTTGTGCGTCCGATCTTTGCTTCGGTGGGTGTGTCCGGTCGGTCTAGGCCGAGACCCCCAAAACAAGCTTCTTTGGAACTTTGATCGGTCGCACCGGCCGGACCGTCGTCGGTCGGATCCGCGTGCTTCGATCGTGAGTCGGTCACCGGGTCGGTCGCCGAGGCGAAAATCCGTCGTTGTGTTGCGTTCCGCCGCCTTTGCTCCAAGCCGACTTCCGTCACTTGATTCTTGTTGCCAACACATGAAGAACACCCGACACCAAGTGTTAGCATTTTGAAAACATTTTCAACAAGTGCGGAGTTAGCTCTTTAGGTTAGAATGCATGCATATGAATTTTGAACCTAAAAGGCCTTGGAAGAGACGATATGTATGATAAGTTTCCCCTCTTTGTGATGCGGCATATCGATCCTATAATCACTCACACCCTCTATGGTGTCTTGAGTGTAAAATCAAAAGGCCCTATGGTTTATAACTTTGCCTTGGGCTCAATTGATCTCAAACCTCTCCAAGTTGGATGCTTGATCATCTTTTGGATCGCCTCGATCCATCCTCCATGATCACCATGCTTCAATCTTGACACGACCAATCTCCAATCTAGTCAAACACTTAGCATCAAGAGATTAGTCCTTAGGTGTCACTAATTATCCAAAACCAAACTAGAGATCTTCACGGTCTAGTCGGATGCTCCGTCCCACTAGAGGGTGCGCCGCCGCAGCTCTTTCATCTTGAACATGTGGCCCAGTTTGGCGAGGAGCCCCCCATGGGATCTGCGGCATCCTTGGCGACTCGAATCGCCAATCTCTACAAGCATGTCAGCGGATGGTTTTCCATGGCGTGAGGCGGCGGCTGTGCTGAGGCTTTTGGTGGAAGCTCGGCGCCCTCTAGCTATGGTTTGTGCAATTGTGTGGCGAAGAATGGTATTTATCACGGGCCCGGTGAAATTTGAACAGCAGTGGCGCTTCGGTTGGTGGCTTGACAATAATGCGAGTCTTGGCGGAGTGCGAGGGCGTCTGATAATGGCGGGCTCGGTGGTGCACTATCCCAATGCTCGTGTGTAAGATCACGAGTACAAAATGTTTTCAAATTTGCTACACCCTCCGTCCCACAAATAAAAGTCCGTGTTTGACTTCTACAATCCTTGTTTGACCATTCGTCTTATTCAAAATGTTTTAAAAATTTATATATTTTGTTATGATTTATTTTATCATTAGAGATACTTTTATAATCATTTATTTATTTTATCATTTTGCATAAAAAATTAAATAAGACAAATGGTCAAGCGAGGGGATAAAAAGTCAAAAACAGAACTTTTATTTGTGGGGAAACGAAGTGTATACATATTTTTCCATGACAAGATGATCTCAAATCAAAAGGTTGTAAACTACAAAGTTTAAGTAATTGAGAACTACAATGGGTATGTTGGTGGTTTGTCTATCAACATCACTTAAAACATTTAAATTTCATTTTTTTTGAATTTGAGACCTAGTTTTCCATTACAAGATAATGTCAAATCAAAAAGTTCTAAACTAGAGAGTTTGAGAACTTAATTAGCAAGATCTACAATTCTTATTTTAGTTTTTCCCCATCCAACATAGTGCTAGTGACATTGTTCATAAATCTTAGAAATCTCTCTCGTAGTTTCATAATATTTGAGACATGTGTAACTCTGTGAACAATGTTACGCGGCGTCATCGGATCAAGAAATGACCGTGGAGCAGTTTTGCAATGGAATGAAGCGGGGCGACTTTTTGGGGCGTACTATCCCAGCGATTCATGCGTAAGATTTCTTCTATTAAAATCACTAGGTGCTCCAAAATTGATGTTTGAAGTTGTAATTTTTTGAAATTTAAAATTGAAATGTTATCGATGAAACATGACAAAAGTAATAGAAGTAAGAATACAATCGCTTTGATAGAGCATGATTTGACAAAAATTTAGAAAGAAAAACCATAATTTTTGGAGTTATTATGATGGGGAAAGACTAGTTTACAAGTTTTGACCACGCAGTTAAAAAGAAAAAATTAGGGTTCTTGAGCCTGAAGGTCTCCGATGTGTGGTGGCACACCGGCGTGCGTGGATGTCACTTGGGATATGAGGTCTCTTGCGATGGGAGGACCACCACCGTGATCCCCATAACCTAGCGTTACTAGTATGCTATTGGATGATGGCGGGTTTAGGCTCCTACCGAGCTCAACGGCGGCGGTGGTAGGTGCGGCGAGCGGGGATCGATGCTCCAGCCAATCACGACAAGCCGAGGTTAAATAGGCGTTATGGAAAGCACTAGCAATGAAGCATAAATTCCTTTGAACACACGGTCAAGGCGGGGGCGGGTCGGGAAGGGTTGCCGTCGCGGAGGAAACGTCGAGCAGCGGTGGCGGACACGGCGGTGTTCAAGGCGGCGACAGCGTCACAGGCGATAAGCATAACCATCAAGCCGATGAGCCTCGAGGTGCCGAGGTAGAGAAGGCAAAGATCGGAGTTCGGCCGGAGGCGGCTAGGCACGCCGAGGTGCTCGCGGCGGCCATTCTTTGCGTGGTCGGCGGACACGGCGTGCGTTCTGAAGGCGGCGTCAGCGGCATAGGCATAACCTCCAAGCCGGCGAGCCTCGAGGTTCCAAGGTAGAGCAGGGTGTGACCGTGTGAGTTCAGCCCAGGCGGCTTACGCCACGCCCGAGGTGCTCGCGGCGACCATGGGCTGCGTGGCCGGTGGCGGCGAGAATCGCAAATAAATTTAACACCTCACAAACATGTATACACCATTGTCGCTCTGTTCACTCATCATTTCAGCTACAATCAAACATCCACGCAGCACATGATTTTGAGAAATACAACACATATTGTTAACACCAAAAATTGGTAAAGCCTGAATGATGAGTGGGCCGGCATGTGACGATTCGGTAAGGAGGTCATTCGGCTAGTGGTGCGACATAAATGGTACTGTAGCATTCGGGAGGCGGCTGCTATTTGGCTAAGGAGCTTGAGTCCAAGAGAGATTGAGACGCCACGATGATTCGGCAAGCATGAAGGCTGCAAAAGCGGAATATCAGGGAGAAGGGCTCGTGTCACGTCGCGACTTCAAGACTCGAAGACTTGGAGGACAATGTATCTTAGCTAGATATTTTTGTTATCTTGTTCGTAGTCGGTTAGGATTAGGTGTCAAGTCCGAGGTATAAATATGAGACCCACGGCAGCTGTAAAAACGATCTACCAAATCAATACAACAACAAACCGGCTCAGCGCCACCCCTTTTGAGTCTAGTCATTATGCGTCGATCTCTTTGCGAGGGGATACATCGACCCGTCGACCTCCGTAAGTACCGGCAACCTTGTACCATGTCTAGTATCGTGCGGCCGGATTTAGATTATGTTGCAAAGTAGTCTTGTTACCATGCTTAGTATCGATGCGGGCGGATTTAGGCTATGGAGCAAGAGGGTTCTTTGTTAGATCATGAGTGCGTGCGGCGGGGGCTAAGGTCTAGCTTGGAGCTAGTTATGGCTTCATTAGATTTGGCAATCTAGTGAATTCATTAAGTTACCAAGTGGTGCATGCTTTTACTTATTTATTTATTTTATTATGATTGCACACACTTTTGCCCAATTTAGATTGATCTGGTTTCGGCTTTATCTTTTGTTAGATCTAATTGTCATCAATGCTTTCAATGTTTATCTTAGTTTGTCATTAGATCTATTTGTTTATCATAGCGAGCTTAGATCAATCTAAGTTGTTTATGTTGTGGAGTTCGTACCGCGTTTAGTCATGAGTAGATGCGGCGGGCTAAGGTTTTTGCGTGTGAGTTCCTTCTTCATGGACCACGATTCGGCAAGCTTCTTTGAATCTGATTAATTATGTATCTACTTGTAGCTTGCATGTGTGAGTTTACCTATCGTTAGAGTTTAGTCGGCAAGCCCGTATCATGCGATTGGATTAGCTTGTTGCGATTGTATCATGCGGTGGATTCTTTGTTAGGGCCGAAAAAGGCTTTAGGATGGTTAGTAGATGCGGCGGACTAATAGGAATAGATCCTTGTCTTTACTTTAGATTAGGCTTGCATGTGTACTTTACTTGTCTATGCATATACGCCTCAATGAGTACTTGGTATTTATAGATCTATTTAGATGTATGCGTGCTTTTAGCTTATCATGGTTAGATTGTATCATGCGGTGGATTGATCTAGTTGTGGTAAGTGGTTTAGATATGTAGCAAATTAGTATCATGCGGTGGATTAGCTTGCAAGTGTTTAAGCTAGATGGGTTTAGGAAGACTAGGCGTGCGGCGGACTAGTTGGATGAAACCTATGCATGTGTCATTTAGATTAGGTTTATATTTATGAGTTACACTTACATGTATCATGTTGTCAACTAATTCGATCTATGCAATAGAGCTTTTATGATGTCATATCTTGATGATCGACTTTACTTGTTTTAAACATGTCTTCTATGATCATTCGGCAGAATTTGTTATTACCTTACATCTTTATGCTTACGAATCGTTCATTATTTGTTGACGAGATAGCTCCCATAGCTATATGTCATTACAAGCGGCCTTAGAGCCATACATGCTTGAGCTGTCTTGGTCACACCGAGGCATGTTTTGATTTCACATTTACCTCCTTGTCAATTTATAGGTCAAATTGGTTGCGCTTCGGTACAAGACACTTTCGAGGCGGTCGAGTAAATCCAGCTATTCGGCTTGTCGGTGTGTGCGGCACGGGAGGCGGTTTTTGTGTCAACACACTTTTTGGCACGCCCGGTGGAACAACTCAAGGTCAAGACAAAGAGCTTTGAGCAGTCAACAAGGGCCGCGATCATCAACCTCAGTGGATGACTTGCCAATGAACCTAGAAGACCATGGTGAGAAGATATGTGTGAAGTCTTACGCACAAAAGTGCATGTCATGTTTCTCCAAGAACAAAAGCGGCACTATCTTCGAGAAAGCAGATCTTCCAAAGATTGTAATGCGGTGATAGGGAATATGCTAAACAAATTCACGAGGCGCGAGAGGAAGCGAGGAAAAGGAAGATGATGGATCAAGCTGGCTTTGAAGAGATCCGTCGGATGGAAGACATTATTTGCAAGCTGCTATGGGGAGAGCAATGGCTAATCACAACTTCGGTGTTCCTCAATACCTTTTCGCCATATTATGAGGGCTGCATGGGACCCGAGTTGATAAGCACTTTGAAGAAGCGGTTTGGTGAGCTTTTAGGGCCTACATACTTCCATGTGCCAAAGCCACCACCAAAGGAGCTACAAATGAAGAGGCTAGGGGAAAACAAGATACGGAGAGAAGCCAAAGGAGTCGAGCCAAGACACATGGAGACATGGCATTGGAGCACACAGGAACCCTCGGTATACAACACTTATTCAATTGCTCCAATGGCGATTGGGTTCTGAGAAATCCCTTTGGCCACGGCTATGAAAAGAGTTTTTACGATTTTCCCACCATTCATGCTATGCCAAATCACAGGTATAGACCCATTTGGACGTATCATGGACCCGGGATTCAAATGTGGATATACTCCTAGCGAGAATGGCTGATATGATGCAAAACCAATTTGGGATCAAGCCCAAGAATCGGCCCTATATTTATCGGTCACCGTATCGTTGGTACAATAGGTGGCGCTTCCATCAAGGCCCGAAACCCCCAGCCTGACTTGACCAAGTTCTCGGGCAAGGCGACACCTCCACTATCGAACACATCGGTCGATACGATTCAACTTGGAAGCTTGCCAATGATGAAGCATGGAGGATCGCTACTTCCCATCATCCCCTTACGAGGGGGCGGCTTTTTCATGGTTCACCCATTGCGGCCAATTCTATTGGAACATGAGTACGCGGCCGGAGGACAAGTTCCACTCATACTTCTTGATGGTTCCAATGAGAAAGAAGCTTGTCGTCGATGGCGTTGACCGAGAGATACAATGAGGCGCCTCAAAAGTTCTTCACCGCGAGTTCGAGGGAAACTAAAATTCCTATTACTCTCACGAATCTGTAGGACCATCAATTACCGGCCATAGCTATACGTGGCATGCATCCGGCTATCGGGGAAAAGCTGGTTGGCATGGAGTTTTGAAGACACAGGGGCGGCTTTCAAGGCATTTATCTCTCATGGCCAATCGGTTTGAGCATCAGAAGGATACCGCTACGGAAAGGGAACAGCGTGGCTTATGAAGCATATCGGCATTTTTACGGAAGGGGGAAGATGAAGATGATGGCCAAGGGGATATAGCGGTGCCAAATTAAACTTTGGGCAAAGAGCACATGTCGGGTTAATTTGGATGAAGGCGCTCAGGAAGGCATACGATTTTCGATGTCTCCAAATCGGATAAAAACATTCGAGCTCTTAGTCAAGAAAGGCGCATCAAGCTGCGAGAAAATCATTCTATGCGGCGTCTGATTGGGTCAAGGCTTGGGAAATCTTGTGGCCTTCATGACATGAACACTCACAACATCAATGACTACAGAATATTGGCGGCAAGTTCAAAGGGGGGCTATCTGGCGGGGTCTCTAAAGTTCAACAACAACATGAAGGTGGATAAGGAACCTTTCCCGCAGGCATGGTTGCTTTTGATACATACATGGTTTTACGCCCGGTGATCCCAAAGGCAAGGGCCCAATGAAAGTGCTGACTTACGAAAAGAAGAAGCAAAAGTGGATTCGATTGACCTAGTCGGCAAGTATCGATGTAGAGCTCCAAAAGGCGTCGTGTTAGGTTTCAAATAGCGAGCAGAGAAAAGGAGAAACCTCAAACCCGGGGGTGACATCTCGTATCTTTTGCTGAACAAATGGCAAAAGCGTAAGAAAGCAATACCGTAGAGATCAACAACTTGCGGAGGAACAGCGAGAGATACAAGGAGGAGATGTACCACCGGAACAAAGAGGAGTACATGAGGCGCTGGAGAGAGGTCTCATTGGGACTGTCCTTTCTTCAGGCATTGCTAGAATGAAGGCTTGAAGCTGCACTTTTGCTAGGAATAATTGCCACGAATGCATTGATCAATACCGCACTTGAGCGAGGCCGCGAGTCAACGCCATCCCATCCGGAAAAACTAGGGGGCGCGATTCCCGAGGATGATTGGCGCTTAAAATTGAAAGCCCGGCGGGCCTCACACCGGTGAGAGAATCGCCACGACCAAGCATGGGCTGATGTGGAGGACTCACGAAGGCGGCTGGACTCTCCTCAAGAATACGTATGGCGAAGGGACAATGGTGCCCTCAGTGCGAGGAAGAGCGAAGAGAAGGGTTCAGCGCCACCGAGGAGCGAGGGAGCTCAGGAAGCGGCGGCGGGGCGCAAGCAAGTGTGGCGCCCAAAGAAGAAAACTCAAAAGCAAGTCATTGGCGGAAGAGTATTACGGCAGCGAGGCGTTGGCAGATGTTAGCATGGTCTTCTACATCCGATAGAGTTTGCGGCTCCCTGAGAATAGGCGTTGTGGATCGGGGAAGAAGATGCTTACCGGATGAAGAGGCTTACTCGACTTTGATAACAAGTAAATGATTGACCTCCTAGGGCGGTTGGCTCTTTCAAGACAACATTGTGTTCGGCGAGCCTAGGAAGCACAACCATCTGAAGCCTCTTTACGAAGGGATTTGTTAATGGAAAACCTCGACTCACATGTTTGTTGATGGAGGAGCTGCCATCAATATCATGCCATATACAACTTTTAGGAAGGCTGGGGATGACCAAGGAGGATTTGCTAAAGGCGGACATCATGCTTAGAGACCGGGTGGCAATCCTTGAGATACCCATGGAGCGTTCACGTTGAGTTGATGATCGGTTCGAAAACTTTGATCACTACCTTCTTTTGTGGTCGATAGTAAGGGGTCCCTCTGACTTACTTCTTGGAAGGGATTGGATCCATGCTAGCTGTTGTGTCCCATCTACCATGCATCAAGTTCTCATCGATTGGAGCGGTGATGATGTCGAGATAGTGCAAAGCGATGATTGATAAGTGTTCTTTGCTACCGAACCATCGTTCTAGGAGTATGAAGGTGTAGAATGTTTCTCGAGGGAAGAGAGTGGGAAGAAGGTCTGTCGATTACTCGTTATAGAGATCAGCGGTGATCAAAATAGTCGGCTCTCATAGCAATTTCTAATATCAATGGAAAGAATTTTTTGCGTCGGCCTAAAAGATCAATTATGCAAGCGTGATTGGCCGACATGTAAAATTGATGGGATTAAGCAATTTGCTCCATTCATAGAAAATAGCCGATGAATAAGTCATCGCCTTTAGCGAGAAAAATAATCCATAAGAGATTGGAGGATAGGCTGGCATAAATATGTTATACGCCTTTAGTCAAAAAATATCAAAACATCAATATAGAGCCAAAGAGATCTTTATTGAGTCTATCACAAAAGCATTGCGAATACATTACAAAAGATTGTTGCTTGATCCTAAGTGCTATTCGGCAAAGTTTAGCTCTAGTCTTCACTTCTTCTTCATGGCTTCTTTGATCTTGTCGGCGATCTCTCACACTTGCGGTATTTGGCGGGTTTCAGCATGTCGGCTTCGCACGGCAATCTTGCTCCGCGAAGACAATCGTGGCGGCTCGGAGGATTCGAGAATAAAGCGATGATTAGTCCATTGCAAACAGATGTGCGCAAAAGAAAGAGTTTAGAATCAACTTACCACCAATGTGAACCTCTAGGAACATGCGGCCTTCAGCGTTATTTGGCGCGGCATAAGGCTTGCCACCTCGGATCGGCTTGAAGCTCTCTCTGGCGGCACTTCTCTTCCGCGAAGTTGTTGGCGAAAAGTCTCGGCGTCTGCGGGGAATCCTCATCGAGGAAAAGAATCGATGGGATTGGGATGGAATCGTCGGTACCGAACATGAAATCACGGAAGCATTGGCGAGCTAAGAGAGAGAGGTTAAGATACGGCAAAATAAGGAGATGATAAAATCTGCGAGAAACCAAATTTTACCCAGTATGTATGGGCGGTGGTGGAGGACCATGGTGATGATTCTTGGCGATTTCTTTTCCTTTGTCGCCATTGGAGCTTTTATTTGTACTAGCGGATGGTGATTAAGCAAAGAGAAAAAAGTTGGAAGGCAAATTTGTGGCTTTAATCTCAAATAACCTTGGAGATATAAGGCAGTGTTGAAAGGAAGGCGGGCGCATTACGTGGAAGGCGATTAATTGACCAAATATTAAATATTTTTTGAGGTAAGCTTATTGCCGAAGCTAGCGCTGCACACTTCACCTTGCAGCGGACTCACATTTTTTACCCCTGGATTTGGTTTATTGGGAAGAGGAAAAGTAGAGAGCATTGAATGGCGCAATGAATAGTACTCACGAGTTATACGGAAGCTGAATTTTTAAACATTAAAAAGGATTCGGCTATGGTGATGTCGGTCGTTCGGTAGAGTTTTCGTTCGATTGTTACGATTGGTAAGAGTTCGACAAAAGGTACACAACAAAAGAAAATAAGAATTTAAGGTAATCGGTACAAGCGAAGGATTTCATTGCTTGATTCATCCTAGATACAAACTAATCCTCCAAGAGGTTGAAGGCGGCTTGAGGATCGTGTGTGGCGAAAGCCGACCAATTTATAAGAAATCAAGTATAATTCGCAATTACGAAGCAATCGCCGTCTACACTTGAGTCCATATAAACCCGGTATTAGGAAATCTCAGTGATTTCAAACTCATCATCAATACAACAAGGATCGTTGAGCTCGGTAGTTCAAATCGCGGTATCTTAAACCAAATTTAATATATTATAATCGAGTGCGATGTACACATTTATTTACAAAGTAGTTAGTCTGCGGAAGCAATATTTTTCAAAACCATTTGGTTATGCGGCGGAAATAAAATAAGATAGTGCCAACATAGTGTCAACGTGTAACGACATGAGGCAGGGAAATATAGAAGGCTGCCATGCCTAGGCATTATTCTTCACCACGACAACACACAAGCGGCTAGGACATGCAAGGCGGAGTCACAGCGGTGGGGGAAATAACCCGTGAGTACTCAATTGTACTCATAAGACTTAAATGCAAATGAAACCGAGGAAAATAAGGAAAAGACTCCAAGGATCATGCTTGGCAGCTTTATCTAGAAATTTGGTTGACTCACATTTTAAGTTCGAGAAAATAAAGTTGATTAGTGAGCCTACACATGCTACTTGAATTCTTCAAGTTAAAAGGTTATTTATTATATACATAACCATAGATCTGTATAGTCAAGGTTAAAGACATATGCTCGGTAATATAAATACGCGGCATAAGTAACTTGATCATAGTTTTAATAGCGGCAACATGATAATATAAAATATATTGTGATATTAAGACTACATTGCTAGTGGAAGCATCCGGGTTCTCACTATCGAGGGAGATGGCGATTGAATCGATTGCAAACCCGGTGGCGAATACCTGTCATAAACGGTCTACTTCGCGGCTGCCGGACCGATCACTCCCGGGGCGTTACGGGGCGTAAAGTCTCGGTCTTGTCGGCTACCCCCTCCTTCTCGGGCGCCAAGTGAATGAACAACGAGCGGCGCTTACGTGCGCATCTTCTTGCGCCCAATCAATCCCCAACTACCATCACCAAAAGGAGGAAGCGTCACGGCGTGCAAAGCCCCTAACATTCCCACTTTGCTTAAGTGGCTCACGACCCAGCGGAGCCTACTATATGAATAGGTACGTTCAACTTCCGACCACGGCCGGCAAAGTATGAGTCCTTAATCGTCGGATGGAAAAACCACAATATCCATCAATCTAAGCATGTTTTATTATTGAGGTTCTCGGGCGACTTGTTAGTCACCCATGTGACTAACCTCAAACATCCTCTCAAGTGACGGAATCTTTGTCTCTTTGCAATCATCATAGCGAGCATTTATTTAACCTAGACTCCTACATAGGATAGGGCAACAACGACAAGGATATGTCATTGCATCAGCGGTTTCAACCATTTTTCCTAAGCGTAATGCATCAACATATAAAGGGCGCCAATTCAATTTAGTTAGAAAGCATAGGAAAGGGCAGCATGCCGGGGCTTGCCTTGAAGAGGTTAGAAGATACCTTGGGCGCCAGCGGCTTGGCGGCATGTCACGCTCTTACGGAACCTCCTCTTGCTGCACTTCTAGATGTGTACCTCTCACACTGCTTTGCTCTCGATTTCCTCGTGCTCTCTTTTCTTCGTTCCAATATGAATATGTATGCAAGGATAGATATTAAGGAAGGCATGATTAACGAGGAATGGATGAATGCATTATGATGTATGATATTAGTAAGTGGATATCTCTTACGTAGAAAGCATAATTATAACTACACAAGAAACCTAATAATCTACATCAAGCAAACACCCTATTCCACTAATACACGAAAATGGCAGCTAGACATCTTTGTCCTTAAAAGCAGTCATCCACAGGGAGTTCTACAACTCCAAATTCAGTGAACAAATACTCGTTGGAAAGCTAACAAAAATATCTACAAAACATTCCATACCACCCTGAACTGATTCTAATATTAACAGCCTCAAAAACAGAAAACAGAGGCTCTGATTCTAATCCATTTCATCACATACAACTACTATAACTTGCAAATTACTCATGCAAACCTTACCAAACTTAACCAGCAAGCAAACAAGGTCATAATCTACCAAATAAACCCTAGTGGACAAGCCAAAAGATAAACTAAAAGCTCATAAAATGATATGCCCTATCAAACACTACACATGCACCCTATAATTATATAAAAGCTAGGAATAATAAATCTACCAAACTGCCAAGCTTATCAAACTAAGCACCAACAGATCTATTCATGCTAAGAACATACAATAAAATTATCAACACACATTACCTTAACATAAACATGCATTTCTAGGCTATTTTTCATGCAACATAAATATGATAAATACATAAACACCTGAAAACTCTACAAAAATTACGGGAGCATGCTTCTTGGTCTACAAAACTATCATAATAATTTCATGGCAAGATCATGCATGTCTTTGTCCTACATAAAAATGACAAGCTAGCAATAAATCTATGCATGAAAATACTTTGTACTATGAAAAGTGTGGGACAACAATTTCTGAGTATGACAAGCTACGAAACCTATCAAAACCAATCATGCCAAGTCTCACATCCAAAATCCTAGTAATTATTTTTCTATGAATTTCCTAAGAAAGCATGGTAAATAGCACATAAATCAAAAAATGATATTCCCACCACAGAACCTAGGGTCAAACATATTTTTCCCATGATGTACATCACAAAACATGAACATTTTGTACGGGGACCACTATTTTATCATGCACCAAAAAGTAAGATATGCATTTATCTATTTTCATGGCAATTACTAGCAAAAATATAAATAAATATAAAAACTACCAGAAACTGCCATCTCATATTTTTCTATCATAGATCAGAGCATAACAAACATGACAAAATTTATCTCACTCAAATCCGAGCTAAAAATGGCCAAGTTATGAATTAAACAAGACATGCAACACATTACGGAAAAATAGAAAAACATAAAGGATATTGCTCGGCCAATTGGGACAGCGTGTGGTGACTGAAACGAGGGCGTCTTTGCCCGGCGGATCTTCGCTATCGTTGTGTCTCGGTGAATCAAGGCCACCTATGGACTACTCTCGGCGAGATCTATCGTTTGGCGGTCTTGGTGCGCTTTTGGTGGGCGCTAAGCGGCGGTGATGGTGTCTGCGGCGATGGGCGTGGTTCGTTGGCGTTCGCCGTCTCGGCGGAAGGTGGCGGGAGAGGCGGCGCAGGCCGGCGGGGCGAGCGGGCCGGATCCGATGGTTGGTGGCCGGGGGCAGCTCGTGGCGGGCGGCGGCCAATCGATTATCGTCGATTGGCGTGTTCTTGGTCGATCTTTGCGGAGGTGGGCAGTCGCGAGCTTTGCCGATTGGGTCAGCTTTCGTCAAGGTTCCGGAGGGTTGGAGGCGATGGCGCAAGAGATAGGGTGGGTGGCGCGCGAGATGGCGTGTGGCGTGGTGGTCGTTGGCGATGGTGGCGCGGCGGCGCTTTCTTCTCTTCTTCGCCATCTCCGTGTGGCCGCTTCTTCCGCTGAGTGGCGGCGGGAGTGCGGTGAAAGCCTTGGACCGCCGCTGGCGTCTTGGCGGCAGTAGCGTCGCGACAAGCGTGGGCCCGGCGGGTTTGAAGGCAGTCAGCGAGCGTCACTAAGGCTGATTTCCAAACCTAATCGACCTATTTTGCCACTTTTGTGCCTCGAGATATGTGCTGATTCAGCCAAAACTCATATGGAATGAAATGTTCCTTACGAAATTCTGAGCAAAACATGTATACAAACTTTCTCCTAATTCGGCCCAGATTGAAAACTACGATCGATCGAAGCACAATTACTCGAGGTCAAAGTAAACCCTAATTTTATGCTCAAACCAAACTATTTTTGACTTTTAGAACCACGATCCACCCACTTTTCATGAAAAGCATGAGCATATAAGCGTCTTTTTTGTTTCCACACTAAATTATCTACACTTTCCATGAAGGGGCACACACATGCATAAACCCTAGCTAGGACTTTTAATCAAAACAAGGCAAAAAAACTCTCTCAAGGTCAAATCCGGGGTCAAACCAAGTCAAACTACCATTAAAAACATAATTATGGAACATGACCATCATCAACCTTATTTGTTGACATCTCTTATTGAATACTTTTATATGTCAACTAAACATGAAATAAGGGCATAAAATGAATATCCACATAGACATAGGGCTTATACTAACAATTTCCACGAGTTTTGGTGAATTATATATTTTGAGGAGTTAAGCGGGGAAAAGCCGAGAGATTTGAAGCCCTACAACACAAAGGCCGTGACGTATATCAACTTGAAACCACGTAAGAATATTCGAAGACACGAGAACCTTATAGCGAGAAGAAACAGGACCCACGGCGAGGAAGCGGCGGCCACCCTTTCTTTGTTTCGCCCCTATGCCGGTTCCAAACGCCTATAGCAATCTAGTCCATCCATCAAAGGTGGGGTTTTCCGTGCGTGCATCGCCTAGGGCTATATAGCAAGACCTGACCACAGGTGAAACCTAATTCATATTGTATTCATTTTGTAATTCATTCAAGCGAGGCCAGGAAAGTAGAGCCTCTCCAGGAGATTAGGGTAGCTACTTGTCTAGTTCTAGTTCTTCTAGTTCTAGTTCCTCTATTTAGATTAGCAAGTCAGTTCAATTAAATTTTGGGTATTTGCCAAAGGGATTCTCGATCGTCAAGTCCGGTATTGTCTTGTATCCATGACTTTTATTCTATTTCAATATTAAGTATTGGTTTGCTATGTTCTTAATTTGCTCTAGTAGTATATTTGATATGGTCATGATTAATTGTGAGGTTCATGTATCTATTAGTAGAAGCGCCTAAAATCTTGAGAGGGTTAGGTGATAGAAATAATTATGTAAAGCATGGTGCTTAGATATGATAAATACGCGGATGCATCTTATAATCTAGGGCGTGTGGTAGATGCGGGTGTGATATTCTGTTGAGGAGTCCATCCCTGATTTATAAGACTAGTTGAGCATGGTTTTTGGGGATTATCTTGTTTTGTTCTTAGTTCTCCTCATAAATCTTGAGGATGCATAGATTCACTGTATATGATGATATATGACTAGAATTGGTAGATGTTTGACTTAGTAGATTTAATGCTATATAAAATTCGTCTCTTACTTTACGTAAGTCCGCGTTAGTTTTGGTAGTGAGTAGTCTATCTATATCTCTGTGTGATACTTTGCCTTTGTTTATCACTTATCATATCATTATTGGCTTAACCCTACTAAAGTAGTGCTACTTGACGAATCTCTCATAAGTATGCTAGCTAATAATTGCTCGACCATCCTCATATTCCTCTGTGGTAGAATTATAAATGAACACGGTGGTGAAATGTGACAGTGCGTAAACTACTTGAGATAATTTAATTGATATACTATTTGTTTTAGAAGATTGCAAATGCACAATCACATGTAGCACATATAGCATTTTCTAGCATTACTTGCTAGGGATGACAACCTAACTTTATGGTAAAGCTATGAGATGGAGATGCTCATATGGCCTTAGGTGAGATTAACTCCACCTATTGGTTGTAGTGATGTTTACCAACACTTGCTCCAAAACATCACATAAACATTACTAAGAATAAATAAATATTAAACATCTAATTATGCAAGCATTTCATACATAAAATAACAAGGCAAAGCATAGCATGCAATGAGAAGCAAAACAGGATATAAATGATAGATGCTAATGATGTTTTATGGTATACAAATGACTTAACACCCCCCCTTAAAAGAAATCTCATCCCGAGATTTGGTGTTACTTAGCACTTGTTTGAAAAACATGGGATAAGTCTGAAAAGATACTTTTCTACTTCCTACGTGACATCATTCCCACAAAGGTCTTCTATGGAATCTTGGGCGACCTTACAATCACTTTACAACTTGCTCTTTCTCGACATCCAAACTTCAGTTGGTTCTCAAAATAAGCCAAGTTGATGTTGACTGATGTTGACTTGAATTTCTGCGGCTCGAATACATTTTTCCAAATATTCTCACACACATTTCTCCGATTTGTAATCATGAAAGGAACTAAAACTTGCCTTCATCTATCTAGATAAGCTTTGCTCTTGCTACGTTTGGTTTTCCTAGATAGGGATCTATCATTCTTTGATACTAAACTCCCTAGATATGGACCTATCAATCTTGATGCCAACCTTCTTTTCGATTCAAGCCTTCCATTACTCTTCATGGTTGATGCTTGAGATAATAAGTAGTCTCTATCTTGGGATCGGAGATATACATTGCCGGTCGGTATGACCTTTCTAGCGTGTTGGAGATCCTTTGTTTGGAACTCTAAGATATCTCAACCATTATCATCTTTCTTTGGACTTGAGAGATTTGAAACTAACATCGATTGAGATAAATAATGTTGATCCTTATTTGGCTTGCACTGTTTGTTCAACCATGAGCATTGGGTGCTCTCTGTGATCAAATAAAGCGTGACACATGTCCTAAAAAGTGGCACTACTCATGGAGATAATTCGACAACTTCCCTTTGTCTATCTCTTCTTGTGATGCGGTAATGTTGATGTCGGTGTTTGTTCTTCCAAAAATCATCTTATTTGCCATTCCAAGGCAAAGCTCAAATTCAAGGATTGTATAAAGATCTTTCAACAGGGATATAGAATAGATGATCAAGGGAAGTATGCTGAGGAAACAACACACTAGTGTAGTTTTGACAATGAGTCATGACTTGTAATGCGATACCCGGTAGCGTGGAAGCAGCACACCTTAATGTCGATAAGCCCACAAGAGGCTCCGGTTTCGTCGTGGCACCATCGGTTATGAATCCGCGACACTATAGCAATTCTACAACCAACATGATATTTAACATTTTTGTCGGACCTTGCATGTATAAGCATCACATACAAGTTAGGGTTAAGACAACAAAAGTATCACATGATTCAAAGAGGCAAAAGAGTGATTTTAGGAAGATTGATCCACTGGAGCTCTCTTGTCCTTATTCATAACATGGCGGTCATTAATCATTGGATATAATTTCTTCAATCTTGAAGCGGGCTCACATTGTTCCTTGAGTTTACGATTGATGAAGGAATTGCTTGTATCTAATTTCATGTCCTTGATTATTTGTCTTCCAAAGGAGCTTCAAACCAAGCGTTATGCACATTGGAGGGTGCATCAAGTTGAACCCTCTTCTAGCAATGGGTTGTCAAGGTACAATATGCCTTGCCGGACTCTAGGCATCTATCTTTGTGATAGCCTTTGGTTTGCATGGATGGTAAGAGCACTTCCAAATTGTCCTAAGATACGGTTCTAATTCTTCTTAGGTCTCATCTTTAGTTAGGTCTCGGCGGTCAAATCAAGACTTTGGTATTTGGCATCAAGGCGACACACCTCTAAAGTAGATTTGTGGCCTAAATCCTCTAGGGTATGCACTTATAGCTGAAGTTTCAAGTCTGTGTTGGGTAATTCACCTCATGTTTCCTCAATTGCCATGAGGCACCAATAATTACCCGTCCATCTTGGATAAGTGCATCAAAACTTGTACCATAGGTACCAGAAACACATCAAAAGGATTCCTTCATGTACGTACGCATTACAAACCTTTAGAGCGTTGTTGTTAACAACTCTGCAGAAGTACAAAAAGTCGCCTCCCCTTCGGTGTTTACCGCGAATTTTTCCATTCTTCTTACAACAACGTTGTCATGGGTTGAAATCTTAGATTAGGTTATAAATGAATAAGTGACTAGACTTAAAAAACTCAAACCATGGTGACAAAGCGTCATTGTCTTCAAATCCATAGTCACTTTCGGACTATATTTGGATCCCATATTAATAGTCTTTAGATACAAGAACATGTTCAAGGAAGCGCACTTTCTTCATTTGAATTTTCTACGTCTTTGGAACCTATCATTAGCGTTGGTGTTCTCGAAGTTGAATAGCGCTATGCTTAGGGTTCTACATGGTCTTCGTCATCTCTGAATATACCACAATGTTATCGATAAACATGACCCACGAAGTATAACTTGGCGTGAATACCAATTTCATCACGGTACACAAAATAAGCTAGAGGAAATGCGTCGGTCAAAGGACATGACACAAGACTCATAAAGCCTATATCTTATAGAAGCGGTCTTCAAAATGTCTTGAGGTCACATCTTGTATTGTCGGTAACCTAGATGAGAATTGATCTATTTAGCATCAGAGCAATCGACCAAGAAAATGTCAATGCCGAAAATGAATATTTATTACATTTGCTACGCATTGAGTGATCGGTAATCCACACACATTCTGGGGATTGATCCTCCTTCTTTACAAATAGTTTAGGACATCCCTATGATGAAGAGCTTGTCTGAGCAAACTTTTGATCGATAAATCTTGCATCGGTAGCTTCAATTCGGCTAACTCATTTGATGGTATCATGTATAGCCTTCTAGAAATAGGTGTTATTCACGGTACTGAAATCGTCTGAAACTTCACACCTCTATACGTGTAATCCTAACAATTTTCGGGAGAAACATCAGAACTTATTATACCACGATATGTATCTGTTTATGTCGGTAACTTGCAATATGAAGGTAGGATAGGCAATTGGTGCATGACTATCTTTTTCCATCTGGGGGGTCTCTCAAGATAGTTGCTCATCTCTCAAAGTGTCACTTCCCATTATATTCATCCAACTAAATTCCAAAATGACATCTAGCTTCAACTGCGACAATACTACGAGAAGTTAAGATTTTCTTAACTCTCCATCTTAATCCTTGTATCGCTTATTATATGCTCCATAAGTTGGTTAATCCATGCTGAAGGCCCGTCGACGCATCAGGTGTTCCAACTCAATATTTGTCCATGATGCTCTTGTGTATGCCTTTCGACTCATAAGCGAATGTAAAGATTTGAGGTCAAAACAAGACAAAGCATTAAATTTATTGATTAGGCGCGTCTTGCGATAATTCACGACCCTTCTTCTTGGATCTCTTAGGTATTGGTGCAATGAGCTTGTTCAAACTCGGTTTGTTGGTCTCGTTCTTCTGTCATTCCAATGGTATTTAGCTTTATCTGAAATCCTCTACGGAAACTAGTGACTCCTCGGCTTGAGTTCTCGTACTCTAGGATATAGCAAGATAAATTATCGAAGGCTTGTAGGTACCAAGTTAATGTTTTTTGGCACCTTTGCATTGCCCTCATGTTCATGCACGCTACATAGTGATCCCTGCGATGCACTTATAGCCTCACAAAAGTTTGTGTGGCCTAGCCCGGGTAATAAAAGTATTAGCGGGTAAATGGCACAATGGTGAAAACCATATTCCTACTAGTCCATCCAACGGGTGGGTGGTATACTAAAGTCTTCAATATTTTGCCAACCAAAAATAGACCAAGCTTGCTTTCAAGGTCAAGTTACTTGTCGGGTTTCTCACGGCGGGAGCGGGGGTTTGGGTATAGCGTGAAATCTTTTGGGGTGTTGCCTTGATTACTTCACTCATGGTGTCTACAACAACCCCCACCCGTTGTTCGCCAATACATATTGCATACTCCCAGGAAGCTAGTTAAACGACTCTGGTTAATGAGAGAGAAGGGGTGGTGAGTAGCTCTTGTTTTTTCTTCTCTAGCGAATCGCGAGGATGCGAGGCATCTCCACATGTCCTTGGTGGTGATTACAAGTCGATAATCCCAATAGTGAATATGGATATTAAATTATAGCTACCGAATTTATTGAAGTCAACAAATAAAGGTAACCATAATTTAATCATCATATCACCACAGCACTAATACACCAAAGCGTATATAGTGCATGCATAATGCACAAAACTTTCCTGGTGCTTGTATCCTTCACTAAATCCATCGAGGTTTGTAGTTTAGTTAATGAAGTCAGGGTGGTAATCCATTGCTTCTCTTTGAAGGATCAGGAGTTGAAATAAAGTCTCATGAGAAGGATTAAGCTAACGATAAGGCTAAAAGATACATTCTCAACAAGAATCATGTGAGAAACTTAACATCTAAGCGTCCATCTATGGAAGGCAGGCATACTACGGGCGTCCAATGAAGCGTTCAACATGTCACCTCCATCATGAAGCATCCTCGAACCACCATCCTCCTCCTCACGGTGCATGAAGGCGGTGTGCATTGAACAACCAATAATACTCCTTTCACGTAGCTATGATGCATCTCATGAATCCCTTTGCACCACCTCCTAAGTGTCTCAGCTAGTCATTCGACATCTTATTTACGAGAGAAGTCATGTGTCGAGAAAGGGAAAGTCATTGTTCACGCTCTTCACTTTCGTACTCTAAACCTTTGCTACAAGTTGGTATCCCTATAGGTCGTAATTTAGCTAACCTTGGCTCTAGGTCCAACACTTTCGTTTTAAGCGCTATCATGGGGTACTATAGGTTAGTCTTTCTAAGATTCGAGCTAATCATTGGCGTTGTAGGTCCAACAACATTGCTTGAAGCCCCGGATTCTTCTTCTTCTCACAATCTACCTTTAAAAGCCACCATGGTGTCCCAATTATTCCGACATAATTTTGCATAGCTTGCAACCCTCGAGCTGCTACTACGCTTGTTGCATTCTCTAAGGTTGCGTCTTTGTTAGTTGTCATGCGGTGAAACATGCTAGTGAACTACGCGCAAGTCCTTGGGCATTAATACGCTCTCACTCTCTCCTTGTTGGCTACTACCATAGTATTCCTGTGGGCACTCCTTGCCATTGATGATCCAAAATGTAGCCAAACATGGTACTCGTGGTCTCCACCGGGAAGCTACCATGCCTTCCATCCAAAGTTGTACTATCTGACTGGATGCAATTAGCAACACTTTAGGTCATCTAGGGGGAATCTTTGGCGTGGATTGTATCTTCGAGGGCTCTTCAATGAATTAGCTACTACTAATTTGTTGCTACAAAAAAGGGCCATCGGTAACAAGGGTTTGGTGATTTTGTGAGAGTAAGGCTTAAGTTGATCACTTTACATCAAAAGGGCGAGTACCTTAACAAGGGGCGACAAGAGAAGAAAAAAGAGAGGGGATGTATTTCCATTTTATCTAGGTGAATGCATGAATGCGATAACCATTGTAAACATGATGCATGGCGTAACTTACGTCCTCACGGCATTAGGAAAGATTAGTTACTACTCGTTATAAGTGGTGGCACAACCAACGTTCTCTCAAAAAAAACAAATCGTAGCTAGTTGATCTACACGTTTGCGTGGTTAGTGTACACTGCAATTTCATTTTGACCCAACAATATATATTTATGCAATGCATGAATTTAAATTGCATATACACCTACGTCGGGTCCACCCGGCGACATCGCATACCTTGCGGAGAAAAACACATTTACACCGGCACACTGTGTACCCATACACAAGTCTACAGGGCACTACCAGAGCCGCGGGCTCTCAAAACATTTTATTTTTACCCCCTAGATCGGCGGTTTGTCGATCATGCTCTCTAAACTCACATCTTACCTTGGGCGTAGAGGCATTGAACATCATTTGGGGCGTAGAGGTATTTCGATCCATACATGACTACTCAAGTGAGTAGCCATTTTTTCTTGGTACATACGGCAACCCAACTAAAACAACAAAATATGATGCATAACCCATCCCAAGTTAGTAAAGCCACCTTGCTTGTCCTTAATTGGGGCATAAGGGTATGGCCATGGCACTATTAAATTTGCAAATCCTTTACTCACACACTGAAAAGATTTTTGTTTTGCAAAATTTTCACAAAAGATTAGTGGTTCATTTTAATTTTAAACACGGATCAGATTTTAGAAATCTTGAACTAAGCTCGATGCGGTTGTGTGAGCGACCAATTTACAAGAAATCAAGTATAATTAGCAGTTAGGAAGCAATCGCCGTCTACACTTGAGTCCATATAAACCGGTATTCGAAAATCTCAAAGTGATTTCAAACTCATCATCAATACAACAAGGATCGTTGAGCTCGATGGATTCAAATCGCGGTATCTTAAACCAAATTTAATATATTATAATGGAGTCGATGTACACATTTATTTACAAAGTAGTTCAAAGTGCGGAAGCAATAGTTTTCAAAACCATTTAGTTGTACGGCGGAAATAAAATAAGATAGTGCCAACATAGTGTCAACGTCGTGAACGGCATGACATGAGGGGAAATATAGAAGCTGCCATGCCTAGGCATTATTCTTCACCACGGCAACACACAATTGGCTAGGGACATGCAAGGCGGAGTCACCTACAGCAATGCGGGGAAATAACCGTGAGTACTCAATTGTACTCATGAAGACAAGACTTGCGAGAACCGAGCAAAAATAAGGAAAAAGACTCCAAGGATCATGCTTGGCTTTATCTGGAATTTTAGGTACGACTCACATTTTAAGTTGAGAAAATAAAAGTTGATTAGTGAGCCTACACATGCTACTTGAATTCTTCCAAGTTAAAGGTTATTTATTATATACATAACCATAGATCTGTATAGTCAAGGTTAAAGACATATGCTCGATAATATAAATAGCGGCATAAGTAACTTGATCATAGTTTTAATAGCGGCAACATGATAATATAAAATATATTGTGATATTAAGACTACATTGCCGTGGAAGCATCGGGGTTCTCACTATCCGGGAGAGATGGCGATTGAATGGGTGCAAACCGGTGGCGAATACCTGTCATAAACGGGTCTACTTCATGACTTTGAACCCGTCACTCCGGGGGCGTTACGGGACATAAAGTCTCGGTCTTGTCGGCTACCCCTCCTTCTCGGGCGCCAGAGTGAGCGAACAGCGAGCGGCGCCGATGCGTATCTTCTTAGCCCAATCAATCCCCCAACTACCATCACCAAAGGAGGCGGAGGCGTGCAAAGCGGCCCTAACATTCCCGAGCCGTGGCTCACGACCAGCGAAGCCTACTATATGAGCAGTGCGTTCAACTTGAGACCACCGGCAGGCAAAGTATGAGTCCTTAATCGATCAGATGGAAAAACCACAATATCCATCAATCTAAGCATGTTTTTATTATTGAGGTTTCGGCGGCTTGTTAGTCACCCATGTGGCTAACCTCAAACATCCTCTCAAGTGGTAGGAATCGCATCTCTTGCAATCATCATAAGCGAGCATTTATTTAACCCTAGACTCCTACATAGGATAGGGCGCTTAACCGGCAAGGATATCACATTGCATCAGCGGTTTCAACCATTTTTCCTAAGCGTAATGCATCAACATATAAGGGCCGCAATTCAATTTAGTTAAGCATAGGAAAGGCGGCAGCATGCGGGGCTTGCCTTGAGAAGAGGGTTAGAAGATGCCTTGGGCACTTCAGCAGCTTGGCGGCATGTCTGCTCTTACGGAACCTCCTCTTGCTGCACTTCTAGATGTGTACCTCTCACACTGCTTTGCTCCTGATTTCCTCGTGCTCTCTTTCCCCGGTTCCAATATGAATATGTATGCAAGGATAGATATTAAGGAAGGCATGATTAACGAGGAATGGATGAATGCATTATGATGTATGATATTAGTAAGTGGATATCTCTTACGTAGAAGCATAATTATAACTACACAAGAAACCTAATAATCTACATCAAGCAAACACCTATTCCACTAATACACCAAAAATGGCTAGACTAGACATCTTTTGTCCTTAAAAAGAGTCCTACGAGGGAGTTCTACAACTCCAAATTCAGTGAACAAATACTTGTTGGAAAGATAACAAAAATATCTACAAAACATTCCATACCACCCTGAACTGATTCTAATATTAACAGCCTCAAAAACAGAAAACAGAGGCTCTGATTCTAATCCATTTCATCACATACAACTACTATAACTTGCAAATTACTCATGCAAACCTTACCAAACTTAACCAGCAAGCAAACAAGGTCATAATCTACCAAATAAACCTACTTTGGACAAGCCAAAAGATAAACTAAAGCTCATAAAATGATATGCCTATCAAACACTACACATGCACCTATAATTATATAAAAAGCTAGGAATAATAAATCTACCAAACTGCCAAGCTTATCAAACTAAGCTTACCAACAGATCCTATTCATGCTAGAACATACAATAAAATTATCAACACACATTACCTTAACATAAACATGCATTTCTAGGCTATTTTCCATACAACATAAAATATGATAAATACATAAACACCTCGAGAAAACTCTACAAAAATTACAGAGCATACTCTTTGGTCTACAAAAGACTATCATAATAATTTCATGGCAAGATCATGCATGTGCTGTCCTACACAAAATGACAAGCTAGCAATAAATCTATGCATGAAAATACTTTTGTCCTTACGAAAAGTGTCGGACAACAGCAAGTATGACAAGCTACTAAACCTATCAAAACCAATCATGCCAGTCTCACATCAAAATCCTAGTAATTATTTTTTCTATGAATTTCCTAAGAAAGCATGGTAAATAGCATATAAATCAAAAATGATATTCCCACCACAGAACCTAGGGTCAAAACATATTTTTCCCATGATTTACATCACAAAACATGAACATTTTGTACAGGGACCACTATTTTATCATGCAAAAGTAAGATATGCATTTATCTATTTTCATGGCAATTACTAGCAAAAATATAAATAAATATAAAACTACCAGAAACTGCCATCTCATATTTTTTCTATCATAGATCAGAGCATAACAAACATGACAAAATTTGTCTCACTCAAACGAGAGCTAAAATGGCCAAGTTATAAGATTAAACAAGACATACAACACATTACGGAAAAATAGAAAAACATAAAGGATATTGCTCGGCAGGTGGGACCCGGCATGCCGGTGACTCGGAAGCGAGGGGGCGTCTTTACGTGGGCGGATCTTAGCCCGTCGTTGTGTCTCCGTGAATCAAAGGGCACCTATGGACTGCTCTGAAGCGAGATCTATCGTTTGGCGGTCTTGGTGCATGCTTTGTGGTGGGCGCTAAGCGGCGGTGATGGTGTCTGGCAATGGCCGATGACACGCTTTGTCGTTGGCGTTCTGTTTGTCTCCGGTGATAAGGCGGCGGGAGAGCGAGACGCGAGCTCAGCGGGGCGAGGCGGACCGCGATCCGATGGTTGGTGGCGGGGGCGGCGAAGTGGCGGGTTTGGCGGCGCTGTGCTGTGGCGCGACCATGCATCGCTGGCTGGCGGCGGTCGGCCCTGGGGCCCAGCGTGGTGGCGGCTAGATTGGCGGGTGTTTGAGCACCGGTAGCGTCGAGGGCGGACTTCGATCGCGTGAAGAACAGCGTGGAGGTGGGCCGAGGGGGCCAGCTGGCCACGCGCTGCAGCGCGTGGCGGCGCGCACTCCGGCGAGTGGCGGGCGGCGAGCTGCGATTGGCCGTCACTTTGCTTTCGATCCATGGTTCGAGGGTCGAGGGTGATGGCGCCAAAGAGATGGAGGGTGGGTGGCGTGAGGATGAAGCGTTGATTGTGTGGCGGTGGTGGTGCTCGACAGCTGCGTGGCGATGGTGGCGTGGCCGGCGCTTTCTTCTACTGCTTTGCTTTCGCTGCTGTGAGGCGGAGGAGGGAGGCGAGAGGGGTGCGATCGGCGCAAGGGGCCAGCGTTGCTGGCCCCTTCTTCTGAGCCTTGGTGGCTGGCGGGGAGTGCGGTGAAGCTGAGACAGCGGCGTCTTGCGGACGGCGTCGCGACTGCGATGGAGCGGCGGGTTTTGAGAGGCGAGTCAACCCGAGCGTCACTAAAGAGCGATTTCCAAACCCTAATGCGACCTATTTTGCCACATTGCCTCGAGAGATGCGTGCCGATTCAGCCAAAACTCATATGGAATGAAATGTTCTTACAGGAAATTCTGAAGCAAAACATGTATACAAACTTTCTCCTAATTAGGCCCCGAGATTGAAAACTTCTGATCGTCGAAGCACAATTACTCAGAGGTCAAAGTAAACCTAATTTCATGCTCAAACCAAAACTATTTTACCGACTTTTTAGAACGATCCACCCACTTTCATGAAACGAGCATATAAGCGTCTTTTGTTTCCACACTAAATTATCTACACTTTCCATGAAGGGTACACACGTAATATAAACCCTAGCTAGGACTTTTTAATCAAAACAAGGCAAAAACACTCTCAAGGTCAAATCGAGGTCAAACCAAGTCAAACTACCATTATAAAACATAATTACTGGAACATGACCAACATCAACCTTGCTCCCAAAACATCACATAAACATTACTTTTAAGAATAAATAAATATTAAACATCTAATTATGCAAGCATTTCATACATAAAATAACAAAGGCAAAGCATAGCATGCAATGAGAAGCAAAAAGCGGGATATAAATGATAGATGCATGCATGCTAATGATGTTTATGGTACTGAAATGCATGTGCTAATGACATGCTTAACACTAAGGGTGTTACAGTCGTTAGACAAAGCTTCTGGCCCGGTGGCATGATCTTCATACACATCCATAGACTCCTCAATATTTTAGTCGATGTCATGTACGGAGCTTAGCGAGCCAAGCTGGATAGATAGAGTAATCTTCACCGATGCGGGTTGACAATCGCGGTCAAACTCATGAGCTGCTCCCGAGATGCATACCCTCGATGGTGACATCATCAATACGATTATGCGCTACATCCTCGGCTCGCTATTGATCTGCGCCTGCGTGCCTTCACCTTGTCGGCGGCACGGATGGCGGCGCAGTCGGCCAGTAGCGTTCTCGGCGCTCGGTAGGGTAATTTACGCCATTAGGCTGGCTGATTTTTCATCAAACAGGCTGTGACGGCAAAAGAATGCGTCGAGGTGAAGAAAATCGCGAAGCGATGAAGTGAGATGAGATCTAGGAGGCCCGATGTATTGACATTGCGAGGCATGCGATGGAATCCTCTGATCGATGTTCTTGGCGCAAGCATTCATGGAGAACTCACTAAACTCCTTTATAATCTCTTCCTTCTTCTTCTTCTCTTGCTGGTACCACGAGGTCCTCCCTCGGGGATCGGAGAAATATTCTAAGCGCCCGTTGTGGGGCGGCGGAAGAAGAGAGGGAGGACCATGACGGAGAAAGAAGGAAGGCGTGGGGCGGCTATTGAAGAGGCGAAGCGAGGGATCGATCTAGTCAAAGGGGAAAAAGTCGATTCGGGGAGAATATTGGTGGATTGAAAAACAAGAAGATGAACAACGAGACATCTAAAAGCTGTCGGGGGCCAAAAGAAAAGATTCTTACTCAAAAGCGTTAGCGTCGAGGGGCTCTGCTTCATTCAGCCGTCCTCGATGGGGACGCTTACCACGATCATCGCCCACCTACTTGCCATGGATGCTGCGTCGAGATTAGGTTTCTCTCTATTCGGCCCGGAAGAGGAGATGAGTAGATTGGAAGCGAGGGGCGATTTTGGCTTTAAGGATGATCCGCGAGGGAAAAAATATCTTTATAAGTCGGCCGCATAACCAACTATGGAAGGCCCGTCACGTAGGCTTTGAGGATGTATTTGGGCCAATTAGCCGTCGGGCCAAACAACCCCCAGAAATAATCGAATCTATTATTGGCCTGCTTGGATGACTCGGCTGAAATTTTGATTACCGGCATCAAAACAATTGGGGCGGTGAAGACCAATTTATAAAGACAAAATCATAAAGATTGGAAAGCGAAGGCCTAATTTTTATTGATAAGAAGAGGGGCATAGCCCATGCAACAAGTTACATGCGTCTACATTTTTTCTAATCAAAGACTATTATAGGCAGGTCTTGGTGTCAGAATGCGATCTGCATCGCATCCTCATTCTTGCGATCGGTCTTGGTGTCTCCACGCTTCAAGCATCTGTAGGGCTACACCAATCAAGGAAGCAAACCTCCTTGCCCGGACACGCAAGAAGAATAAAAGAACTTATGAATTGAAACTACTACAAGAAACGCGAGCATTACGGGGATATATTGGTCAAGACTCACGGTTCTTTGTTGCTCTGAGAAATCACGAGCTCTTCGAGTCGATCGAGTCTTCTTCTATATCTTCCATGTCTTGATGGCTTTGTTCGCATGTGCTTCGCGCTCCACCCTTAAGCGCTCTCTGCTGCTGCCGCAAGGATCTTGGCGCGGAGACTCTCCTGCGATCTCGGCGTCCAGCGAGGCTTGAGAAGAAGGAAAAGGTCGGTCGACGCGAAAATAATATGAAGCAGAGATGAAAAGAGGACTTACTCCATTGCGAGAGAGGCTAGGGTTAGCGAATACTTCGAGATCTTGGAGAAAAAAAGGAAAAGAAGATTGGGAGATATGAAGGAGATCGAATGGCTGCTACTAGCTAGGAGATACGCCTATATTTTTATACACGGGCGGAGACCAAGAGGTAGAGTCTAAAGGTACTTGATGAAAAAGGAGAAATCTATTGATTGCTTATCACGAAATATCTTGAAAGCGGAAGCGGCGGGTTTGCCGATTCACATAGATGGGAATTTCGGTGACACGAGTTCAAGAAGGTAATTAAAAACCGAAGATGAGTACGGTAGGAAGTCTCTAGAAGGGAGCATGTTCAAATGGGCCTTGATTGAAATTTTTTAGCCCGATGAGCTTGGCCCGAGTTTGACGCAAGTTGAGGTCAATTTTTGGAGCAAAAGAAGTATCTTTTACCCCAAAATTGAGGGGGCATATGTTAACACCAAAAATTGGTAAAGCTGAATGGCGAGTGGGCAGGCATGTGACGATTGATAAGGAGGTCATTTTGGCTAGTGGTGCGACATCGGTAGTGTCTGTAGCGATGGGGAGGCGGCGCTGATTTGGCTAAGGAGCTTGAGTCCAAAGAGATTCGAGGCCTTACGATGATTCGGCAAGCATGAAGGCTGCAAAAGCGGAATATCAGGAGAAGGGCTCGTGTCGCGTCGCGACTTCAAGACTCGAGAAGACTTGGAGGACAATGTATCTTAGCTCGAGATATTTTTGTTATCTTGTTACGTAGTCGGTTAGGATTAGGTGTCAAGTCAGGGGTATAAAATATGAGACCCACGGCAAGCTGTAAAAGCGAACACTACAAAGTGGTGCATGCTTTTACTTATTTATTTATTTTTATTATGATTGCACACACTTTTTGCCCAATTTAGATTGATCACGGCTCGGCTTTTATCTTTTTGTTAGATCTAATTGTCA
>JADLZK010009798.1:0-36789 GCA_015847255.1 Hyparrhenia diplandra
TCTTTCAATTGCCTAAGATCAAAGAAAAAGGCTAAAATGTCACACCCCAAATTTTCGGATTTTGTGTTGTGAATAGAAAACACTAGATTAATTTTTTTTGAGCTTTTCATTTTAATCTTTCATTATAAGTTTCTTGACATCCTTAGACCTCAACTTCAAAACACTTCTCTGTGATCGAGTAACATCAATCCGTCACTCAAACATTTTTCGAATTTTTCTGGCTTTTCCGAAGCTATTTCTCGCTTTTCGGTGAGCTTTTTCTTTTTTCTAGATTCTCTCAAATATCTTTTCATGAGCTCTAAATACTTTATTTTTTGGTTCATCATGATCAAAAGTGTCTCTGAGAATTTTTTTCAATAATTTTTCGGAACCTTCTGTATATTTTTCGTGGCTTAAATATGATTTCAGATTATCCTGAAATTATTTTAAGGCATAAAATAAATTCTGAAATTAAGAAAATATGAAACGTTTCCAAACCCTACCTATATATAAATGCCGGTGTTCAGCTTGACGCGCTGATTCCTGATCTAAAAAAACGAAATCCCGAACCGTCGCTCGTATCGGTCTGTATTCCTCGCCGAAGTTTGGGAAACGTAGGGTTCCGGCGAACTCTCCAGCGAGCTTTTCCGGCCAAACCATGGCGTTCCAGCGAATTCCGTTCCCACCAAAACGTAGCTCTCGTCGTCCTCTTCGCCGTGGTATATTCGTTTGTCCCGGTCCGTTGTCTTTTGACCGAGTTCCCGATCGTTCTTTGTTTCCGATCCAGTTTTCCGGCGAGGTCGTCCATGGACAGTTTGCTGTTCTTTCGTTCCCTGCCACCGACGTCATCCCGGCCGCCTCCAACGTCGATCCCGAGGCACTGCAGGCCAGTGCCGCCTCCTCGCGCCCCAGGCCGCGCCCGTCCCGCGTCCCCGGCGCGCCGCTGCTGACGATCGTGCAGCAGGTGGCCGCCACCATGGCAGCAGACCGGCGCAAGTTGAGCAGGCTGGACCAGCCCCGCGCGTGGGTCCACGGCGCTCCGTTCCGGCTCCGCCCGCCGGTAAGGCCCCCTGTCCCTCCTGTGAGGACAGCAGCAACAGCAGCCATGGACAGGGTCACGAACGCGTGAGGAACAACACGAACGGCATCAGCTATTCAGCCCAAGGTACAAGATGCTCGTAATTACAGTTTTGCCATCCAGTCAATAATCTCCGTCGTTCTTTCATCTTTAGTCCAAATCAAGTGATTCCAGTTGCGTTAGTTTAAGTAACGTCGCGCTCTACGTAGTAGTGCTAAAAGTCCTTCATGCCACACACTTGTGATTTTGTTAAGTAATTATTTGATTAATGCTTTATGTAATTGATTTTCTAATTAAAAGTAATATATGTTTTATACTCGGTGATTTTGGAATAAAATATCAATGTGATTAATTGCTAATATAAATGTGTTTATAAATAATAATTTGTTTAGTTTAAACACATTGCATATGTCATATATCTATTAGTTGCATTCACACACATTATTATTTTGCAAAGATAATAGTTAAACTTGATTAATTTATATGGCATGTTTATAATTAAAATGTAACTAGATCCAACTCGATTTTGAATTCAAATATGATGTGACCAACATGAATTAATGCTATTCACATGGTTTTCTTAATTATAATAAATAAAGCATGTAGTCTTTTATTTCCTCCCATAATACAAAACATTAGTAGTCGTTTTTATTTTTTTATCGATAGCTCTTGTTTTTGGCATATATTGTGTTCTCTCTACCATAGCAACGAGTTGTCTCTTAGCATGCTGTTTTAAAGCTTTTGCGATGATTGGTGTATCGCTCTTAGTTTATTCTATTTGCCTGCTTGTATGTGTGGTGCTTGCTACGAGTAGAACGAGGACCACTTGTGAGCGTTGAAGATCGAACATGATGGTCAAGCAACATATGAGAAAGCTGGAGCAACTATAAAAGGCAAGTATAGTTTTGGGATATGTTAAACTTTAAATCATGATCATATGACTTGATTAATGTTAATGCATTGAACGTTAAATGTGACTTGTTTAGCAACATGTGGACTTGTCTGCGTACTAGAGTCTCCTTGATAACCGTGTGAGGGCTAATGGGCTCTGGTTTTAGTTTAGTATGAGGACCTTGTTTAACTTGTTAGTGGTTACCGAAAGGCGTTAGGGTAAAAAGCGATCGTGGATCCCCGTGGAGGGTTGTATGTAATCGTGGATCGGCAGCGGTGTCACACCTGGACCGACGGAAGATACCTAGCGGCCCTAGCATGTTAGATGAACCTTTGAAAGACTTCATAGTGAACCCTGCCGACCCGCCCTAGGAAGAGGGTCAAGAGGTCGACGGGCCTCACACGTAGGGCAATTCACGGCTCACGGTGAAAGTGTACACCCTCGCGGCAAGTTCGGTATATCACCCGTGCTCACGGTCATGAGCGGCCTTGGAACCTTTGCATTAAAGATGATGACCTATGTTTGTTTAACATCTCATAATTTATCGCTTATGCTTTACATTATTTTGTTATAATGATCATGGTATATGGATAAAATATTGCCTTGCTATATTTGCCGAGTTCGACATGAACTCACTCTTGCAATTCCCCACCTCGTCTATTGGCAAGAGTCACATGGAGAATGGATGAAGATACTAGTTCTTGGCATACGGAGCCCCAGTCAACTGTCCCCTCGAAGATAATAGAGCCCAGAAGTTTAGCAAGCGTTCAGCGTTACTCGATAAAATGTGAGTGTTTGTTTAGTTATATTTACGCTTTAAAGCATTGTTTTTCGATATATATACATTTTTATGTTATATGTGTGGACTTCCGGGCACACTTTATGGCGAGTCCGGTTTTCTCGAAAACCAGGCGTGACATAAAAAGCTCCATGGTTAAAGGTAATATGGGTAAGTTGTAAGTTGAAGAAGTTTATTCTTATCCGAAGAGAAATTTTATTTGAAAGCATGTGTACTTTTTAAGGTGTGAAAGCTGCACAAAGAACTCCCCGATCCATTGCTAAGTTTGACTTTGCTAGGGACTAGCAAAGGGTAAGCTTGGGGAGCTTGTTGACACTGTTATAGCATAATATTACTAGTCAACTAAACATGAATAAGGGCTTAAAAAGAATATCAACATAAGTCTAGGGGCTTTACTAACATAATTCCACGAGAATTGGTGATTTATATATTTTCGAGGACTTAACGGATAAATGCAGAGAAGAATGGAGAAAGTTTCGAATATACATCTCATACGATGACAAGACTTAACCGTGAAGTAACTCAACCCAAAAAGTGGACTGAAAACACTCTAGAAGGTA
This sequence comes from Hyparrhenia diplandra, assembly GCA_015847255.1. Lineage (NCBI taxonomy): Eukaryota > Viridiplantae > Streptophyta > Magnoliopsida > Poales > Poaceae > Hyparrhenia > Hyparrhenia diplandra. The sequence continues at coordinate 3,309 of JADLZK010009798.1, forward strand.
CCAGAGGACACCGTTTTTCGACTCGGCGCCGCCAGAGCCACTTAGGCCTACCGCCAGGTGGGTCCCCTCTGACCTCACATTTTTATGTCGGTTTACCACCGACCTTGAGGTTGTATCTACACCGTTATTGAAGGTCGGTTTGATCCAATGGTCATCGTTCATCGCCAAGGCCTATATAAGAAGACCCCCGACCCTGAGGGTGAAACCCTAATTCATTATCATTCATTATCTCTTGACCTGTTGGTCATAGAGGTGTCCCAATGTGAGGACAACCTCTCCCCTCTAGATCTAGACTAGAACTAGAACTAGAAGAGTTAGTATGCAAGAGAGGATTTGAACTCATTAGTTCTAATCTTTAGAACAAGAGAGATAGAGAGAGGGAAGGAATCGGAGGAAGTGTGGCTACTGGGGTGCTATCTCCATACTTGTACCTCGGGTGGAAGTTAATCTACATTTGGAAGTTACTCTGGTAATCTACTTCTTCTTTTAGTAAGTAATATTGTTATATTTATTCTTATTGGTCTACGAGTCTCTTTTGAGTACTTTTAATTTGGCCTAGATTAGAGTAATATTGGGGTGCAAGCGTGGTGTTTGGACTCGGGTATCTCGATTAGATACACCCTATCTTCGGATCGGTGGTAGATCACGGAGTGACAGTCCCGTTGAGTCCTTTGTTGTCCACCTCCCGTTGATAGGACTAGTAGGGCATGTGAGTGCTTGGGAGAGTAAGTTTCGTCCTTACTTCCCTTGGGTGCTTCCCATAAGGATAATATCAACATAGCTTACCAAGACAAGAACTAGATATCTTAGTAATCCTCTCTATATCCTCAACCTTCTTAAGTCTTGTACTACTCCGGGTTAAGATTAGATCGTAGTCTCCCTCACCCGTTTCCCTGTGGATTCGATATTAAACCCTCTCCCGGGTGAAGTGCTCGCCGGTATCCGTCCCTTGCGGATTATTATAAATATTTCTGTAGGCTTATCAAATACCAACATTGGTCCAAACAAGTCAATGTGTATCAAGTCAAATGGCTTGCAAGTACTCATGAAGCTCTTCTTTGGATGTGTGTTGCCAACTTGCTTGCCGGCTTGACATGCACTACATAGCTTGTCGTTCTCAAAATGCACATCCTTCAAGCCTCTAACAAGATCATGCTTCACTAATTTGTTGAGTTGCTTCGTGCCAACATGACCAAGCCTTCTATGCCATAGCCAACCCATGCTAGATTGTGAGATCAAGCATGTACTAATTTGTGTCTCACTAGCACCAAAGTCCACAAGATAGAAATTCTCAAATCTAAACCCCTTGAAGACCAAACTTGAATCTTTTGCATTGATCACTTCAACACCATCTTCACCAAAGATGCACTTGTAACTAGGATCACAAATTTGTGCCACGAAAACAAATTATACTTCAAGATATCAACTAGTGCCACATTTGAGATGCTCATATCATTGGTTATTGCTATCTTCCCAAGCCCTTGTATCTTGCCACTTTTGCTATCACCAAATGTAATAGGCTTGCCATTCTCTTGAGTTGAATCAATTGATGTGAACTTTCTTGCATCGCCGGTCATATGTTGAGTGCACCCACTATCAAGTATCCAATGCCTCCCTCCGGTCTTGTAATTTACCTACAAGCAAATCAATAAGATTTAGGTACCCATTTTTCCCTTGGGTCCTTAGAGGTTAGCAACCAAAGCCTTTAGTACCCAAATAGCCTTCTTCTTTGGGCCAACAATGGGAGTACCAATAAACTTTGCCTTGACACCCTTCTCACCCTTGGTAAGCAAATAACAAGAATCAAAATGTATGGAATGCACTTTGCTTGATTTCTTGTTCATGTTTATTTTAGCACATTTTTACTCTTGATGCCCCACTTGCTTGCATCTATTGTAATAAGTACCATTGCTCTTCACAAAGCTAGGCTTTGGAGTAGCAAAGACCTTCTTTCCTTTCTTGGAGACATAGCCTAAGCCTTCCTTATTAAGGGGAAAACCTTTGGCTACCCAAGCACTTTAGCAAGCAGACATCCCCACCATATGCCTTCCTCAAGGAGTGGGTAAGCTCATCCACCTCTCTTTTGAGTCTCATTCTCAACTAACAATGATGAATCTAAAATTACTTCATCACTACTAGTAGAGGTAGAGTGGGTTGATGTGGATGTGGAAGGAATTGATGGTTCTTCAACATCAACCAAGAATGGTTCATCTATGATGTCACATGTTGAACCAACATCCTTTTTGATGATTGAGCAAGCTCTATCATTCTTTTCTAAGAGCAAGGCATGGGCTTTTTGACGCCTTGTATGAGCTAGCTCTAATTCCGCATGGTCTTCCTTTAGACCCTCATGGGTAGCCTCTAGCTCACTAAAACTTTATTCAAGAGTTTTTACACTCTTTTGCAAAGTTCTATATTCCTTGTCCTTAGACTTAAGCATGATATGAGTTTGCTTAAGCATCTCTAGAAGATCATCCTTAGTTGGTTCATATTCATCTTCATCATCACTATCGTCATATTTTACTTCATTATCACTTAGTTCTTCATGCTCATGCAATGATATCTTTGTGGCCTTAGCCATGAAGCATGATGGTGATGAGCTGAAGAGAGATGGTTTCTTGTGTTGGCCAATTGCACTCATAGCCTTGGCCTTGTCTTCCTCTTCATCGGAGGAGCCATCACTATCCCAAGAGCAAACAAAAGCACCATCATTGGTCTTCTTGAAAGTCATGGTCTTGCTCTTCTTGTTTGTCTTGCCACTCTTGTATGCCTTCATCTTGTCTTTTTCTTTCTTGATTGGGCATTCGGCAATGACATGATAAGGACTATCACACTCAAAGCACTTTCTTGCTTCTTCATTGCTCTTGGATGAGTCATTTCTTCTTCTTGAGCCTTGTCCCATCCTCTTATTCTTCTAGACTTTGCTAAACTTCTTCACAAACATAGCAAATTCTTGATCAACCTAATCTAGATCAATCTCCTCATCAACTTCCTCTTGTGCCTTGGACTTGCCCTTAGCCTTGGATGAGGTGGTGGTGGCCTTGAATGCCACAATCTTCTTGCTCTTGTCATCTTCCTTCTCTTCTTCATCTTCAATTCCATCACATTGCTCATCGGTTAGCACCTCACCAAGCAAGTCACTAGGTGACATGGTGTCCAGTCTTCCCCTAAATAGGATCTTCCTCAACATCATGAATCTTTTGGGCAAGCACATCAAGAATTTATGCCTAAAGTCTCTATCCAATGTCTTCACACCCAATGCCTTGTGATCATTTACAATCACTTGGAGCCTATGGAATGTTTCCGGTATGCTCTCATCCTTTTTCATCTTGAAGTTCTCAAACTCACTCTTGAGCACATATAATTTGGCACTTTTCACCACCTTTGTGCCCTCATAAGTCTCACATAGCTTCTCCCACACTTCACTTGCCTTCTCAAGGTCCTTGATGCCCTCAAACACCTTGACATCCATGCCATTATACAAAGTGTTCAATGCCATGGTGTTGCATTGCTTGTTTGCCTTGTCGGTGGGAGTGAGGTTGGTAGGATCAAGGATGACATAATCCTTCTTAGTCACATCCCATACTTGGTCATTGATTGATCCCAAGTACATCCTCATGGTTCTCTTCCAATAATCAAAATTCTTGACCCCATCAAAGAAAGGAGGCTTTCCCCCAATATGGTTGAACACAACATGAGCCATACTTCACACCAAGGTTGTTAAGCCTTCAAATATGGTGACCACGGCTCTGATACCACTTGTAAGGTCCTAGATGGCTAGAGGGGGGTGAATAGCCTATAAAATTTTCTACAAACTCAATTTAACAAAGCGATTAGTATAACAACAAGCGTAATCGCGGTTTGCACTAGCTCTATTGTCTTGCAAGCCTCTAGTGACAATTCTAAATTTATGCTATGATCTCTATATCAATCAAAGGCTATGCCACTACTCTAACTAGTAAGCAATCGTAAATATGGTCCTTAGGCTAGCAAGAACAACTACACAAGCAAAGCTAGCTCTCTACACAATATAAGCTAGGAAAGTAAATGCAAGAGATCAAGCTTGTTATACCGACTTGTAGAGGCAATGAACCAATCACCAGGAAGAGGACGAACAATCAATCAACACAAGATGATGAGCCAATCACCAAGACAAAGACACATCGATGTGTTGACCCGGAGTTCACTTGTACACCGACAAGTTAGTCTCCGGTTGTGTCGACCAACACAAGGATGGTGCTTGAGCTAGGCGGTGCACTTGCTAGCCCCAAGCCACCACTCACAAGTGAGGTACCCAAAGCATGAGCAATGTATTCCTTGCACTTTGTCTTCCCGACGAGGAGTGCGTGATCCTCTCACAAATCACTGGAGGTGGCCAAGAACAATCACCTTCTCTTGCCAACACCTCCACCAAATCACCAAGCCGGCTAGGAGCGGTGTCTCCAAGAGAAACAAGAAACCGACCGGCTCACAACGATCCCCAAGTGCCTCTAGATGCAAGAACTCGATGCAAATGCACTTGGATCACCTCTTCTCTCAAGAATGAAGCTCACAAGCAAGAATGAGAGAGAGGGAGAGTTGTTGCTCAGCTCTAGGATGTTAGGAGTGATTCAAATGACCAAGAGAGAGAGCACAAGCCGGCCAAACAAGTATATATAGCCCCCATCACGAAATGTGGTCGTTGGGGGGCAAAACTTGCTGTTTTCAGCCTGACTGGACGCGCTGACCGGACTCACTGGACTCACCAGTGAGTCCGGTCAAGAGTCCGGTCACACCAGACAAACAGACTGGTCCACAGTTGACCCCCTGATTTGTGCGTCCGATCACTACTTCCGGTGGTGCGTCCCGGTCGACCCGCACCGAGACCCCCAAAACAAGCTTCTTGGAACTTTGATCGGTCGCGACCACTGCACCGTCCGGTCGGATCCACGTGCTGCCGGTCGTGAGTCCCGGTCACCGGGTCCGGTCGCCCTGAGACGCGAAAATCCGTCGTTGTGTTGCCGTTCCTTCGCCTTTGCTCCAAACCGACTTCCGTCACTTGATTCTTGTTGCCAACACATCGAAGAACACCCCGACACCAAGTGTTAGCATTTTGAAAACATTTTCAACAAGTGCGGAGTTAGCTCTTTAGGTTAGAATGCATGCATATGAATTTTGAACCTAAAGGCACTGGGGGACCGATATGTATGATAAGTTTACCCTCTTTGTAGTACGGCATATCGATCCTATAATCACTCACACCCTCTATGGTGTCTTGAGTGTAAAATCAAAAGGCCCTATGGTTATAACTTTGCCTTGGGCTCAATTGATCTCCAAACCTCTCCAAGTTGGATGCTTGATCATCTTTTGGATCGCCTCGATCCATCCTCCATGATCACCATGCTTCAATCTTGACACGACCAATCTCCAATCTAGTCAAACACTTAGCATCGAGAGATTAGTCCTTAGGTGTCACTAATTATCCAAAACCAAACTAAAGATCTTCACCGGTCTAGTCGGATGCTCCGTCCCACTAGGGGGTCACCGCACGGGCGCTTTCATCCGTGAACATGTGGCCCGCAGATTGGCGAGGGCCCCCATGGGATCTGCGGCATCCTTGGCGACTCGAATCGCAATCTCTCGCAAGCATGTCACGCAGATGGTTTTCCATGGCGCGAGGCGGCGACGAGGGGGCTTTTGGTGGAAGCTCGGCGCCCTCTAGCTATGGTTTGTGCAATTGTGCGGCGAAGAATGGTGTTATCCACCGGAGCCGGTGTGAGTTGAACGGCAACGGCGGCGCCGGTTGGTGGTGAGCGCAATAATGCGGGTGCGCGACCGGTGCGCGGGGCGACGATGAATGGGCGGGCGGGTGGTGCACTATCCCAATGCTCGTGTGTAAGATACGGAGTACAAAATGTTTTCAAAGCGCTACACCCTCCGTCCCACAAATAAAAGTCCATGTTTGACTTCTACAATCCATGTTTGACCATTCGTCTTATTCAAAATGTTTTAAAACTTTATATATTTTGTTATGATTTATTTTATCATTAGAGATACTTTTATAATCATTTATTTATTTTATTATTTGCATAAAAAAATTAAATAAGACAAATGGTCAAACAGGGATTGTAAAAGTCAAAAACAGAATTTTTATTTGTGGGGACGGAGAGTGTATACATGTTTTCCATGACAAGATGATCTCAAATCAAAAGGTTGTAAACTACAAAGTTTCGTAATTGAGAACTACAATCGGTATGTTGGTGGTTTGTCTATCCAACATCACTTAAAACATTTAAATTTCATTTTTCTGAATTTGAGACCTAGTTTTCCATTACAAGATAATGTCAAATCAAAAAGTTCTAAACTAGAGAGTTTCGTAACTTAATTAGCAAGATCTACAATTCTTATTTTAGTTTTTTCCCCATCCAACATAGTGCTAGTGACATTGTTCACAAATCTTAGAAATCTCTCTCGTAGTTTCATAAAACGCCGACATGTGTAACTCTGTGGAACAATGTTACCGCGACGTCGTCGGATCAAGAAATGACCAGCGGAGCAGTTTGCAATGGAATGAGAAGCGGGCGACTTTTTTTGGGGACGTACTATCCCAACGGTCATCCGTAAGATTTCTTCGTTAAAATCACTAGGTGCTCCAAAATTGATGTTTGAAGTTGTAATTTTTGAAATTTAAAATTGAAATGTTATCGATGAAACATGACAAGAGTAATAGAAGTAAGAATACAATCGCCTGATAGAGCATGATTTGACAAAAATCTAGAAAGAAAAACCATCATTTTTGGAGTTATTATGATGGAGAAAGACTAGTTACAAGTTTAGACCATGATTAAAAAGAAAAAAATTAGGGTTTTTGAGCCACGAAGGTCTCCGATGTGGTGGCACACCGGCGTGCGTGGATGTCACCGGATATGAGGTCTCTTGCGACGGGAGGACCACCACCGTGATCCCCATAACCTAGCGTTACTAGTATGCCATTGGATGAGCGGGTTTAGGCTCCTACCGAGCTCAACACTAACGGTGGTAGGTGCGGCGGAGCGGGGATCGATGCTCCGACCAATCACGACAAGCCGAGGTTAAATAGACGTTATGGAAAGCACTAGCAATGCGGCGTAAATTCCTTTGAACACACGGTCAAGGCGGGGGCGGGTCGGAGAGGGGTTGCCGTCGCGAGAACGATCGAACGCAGCATGGCGGACACGGCAGTGTTCCAAGGCGACGACAACGTCACAGGCGATAAGCATAACCATCAAGCCGATGAGCCTCGAGGTGCCGAGGTAAGAGAGAAGGCAAAGATCGAGTTCGGCCGGAGGGCGGATAGGCACGCCGAGGTGCTCGCGGCGGCCATTCTTTGCGTGGTCCGGACGGACACGGCAGCGCGCTCCGAGGCGACGTCAACGGTACGTGCATAACCTCCAAGCCGACGAGCCTCGAGGTTCCAAGGTAGAGCAGGGTGTGACCGTGTGAGTTCAGCCCTAGGCGGCTAGCTAGCCACGCCGAGGTGCTCGCGGCGCCATGGGCTGCGTGGCGGCGGCGCGAATCGCAAATAAATTTAACACCTCGCAAACATGTATACACCATTGTCGCCTGTTTCACGCATCATTTCAGCCGCAATCAAACATCCACGCAGCACATGACTTTGAGAAATACAACACATATTGTTAACACCAAAAATTGGTAAAGCCTGAATGAAGAGTGGGCCGGCATGTGACGATTCGGTAAGGAGGTCATTCGGCTAGTGGTGCGACATCGGTGGGTACTTGTAGCATTCGGGAGGCCCGCTATTTGGCTAAGGAGCTTGAGTCCAAGTGAGATTCGAGACGACGATGATTCGGCAAGCATGAAGGCTGCAAAACGGAATATCCGGGAGAAGGGCTCGTGTCACGTGCGACTTCAAGACTCCGAGAAGACTTGGAGGACAATGTATCTTAGCTAGATATTTTTGTTATCTTGTTCATAGTCAGTTAGGATTCGTGTCAAGTCCGGTATAAATATGAGACCCCCGGCATCGTAAAACGATCTACCAAATCAATACAACAAAAACGGCTCAGCGCCACCCCTTTTCGAAGTCCGGTCGTGTCGCCGATCTATTGTGAGGGGATACATCGACCCGCCGACCTCCGTAAGTACCGGCAACCTTGTACCATGTCTAGTATCGCGGCGGCGGATTTAGATTATGTTGCAAGTAGTCTTGTTACCATGCTTAGTATCGTGCGGCGGATTTAGGCTATGGAGCAAGAGGGTTCTTTGTTAGATCATGAGTCGGGGCGCGGCAGGCTAAGGTCTAGCTTGGAGCTAGTTATCGGCTTCATTAGATTTGGCAATCTAGTGAATTCATTAAGTTACCAAGTGGTGCATGCTTTTACTTGCTTATTTATTTTATTATGATTGCACACACTTTTGCCCAATTTAGATTGATACGGTTCGGCTTTATCTTACGTTAGATCTAGATGTCATCAATGCTTTCAATATTCATCTTATCGTGTCACTAGATCTATCACATTCATCATAGCCGGGCTTAGATCAATCTAGGTTGTTACATGTTGTGGGTTCGTTACACGTTTAGTCATGAGTCGTGCGGGGCTAAGGTTTTGCGTGTGAGTTCCTTCTTCATGGACCCTGATTCGGCAAGCTTGCCGAATACTGATTATGCATCTACTTGTATCTTGCATGTGTATCTTAGTTTGTCATTAGATCTATTTGTTTATCGTAGCCGAGCTTAGATCAATCTAAGTTGTTACATGTTGTGGATTCGTACACGTTTAGTCATGAGTCGTCGGCGGCAAGGCTAAGGTTTTTGCGTGTGAGTTCCTTCTTCATGGACCACGATTCGGCAAGCTTGTCGAATACTGATTAATTATGTATCTACTTGTAGCTTGCATGTGTGAGTTTACCTATCGTTAGAGTCTAGTCGGCAAGCCGTATCATGTGGTAGATTAGCTTGTTGCAAAGTATATCATGCGGTGGATTCTTTGTTAGGGACGAAAAGGGTTTAGGATGGTTAGTCGTGCGGCGGACTAATAGGAATAGATCCTTGTCTTTACTTTAGATTAGGCTTGCATGTGTACTTTACTTGTCTATGCATATACGCCTCAATGAGTAACGAGTATTTATAGATCTATTTAGATGTATGCGTGCTTTTAGCTTATCATGGTTAGATTGTATCATGCGGTGGATTGATCTAGTTGTGGTAAGTGGTTTAGATCTGTAGCAAGTCGTATCATGCGGTGGATTAGCTTGCAAGTGTTTAAGCTAGACGGGTTTAGGAAGACTAGACGTGCGGCGAGACTAGTTGGATGAAACCTATGTATGTGTCATTTAGATTAGGTTTATATTTATGAGTTACACCGCTTATGTATCATGTTGTCAACTAATTCGATCTATGCAATAGAGCTTTATGATGTCATATCTTGATGATCGACTTTACTTGTTTAAACATGTCTTCTATGATCATTCGCAAACATTTATTACCTTACATCTTTATGCTTACCGAATGCGTTCATTATTTGTTGATGAGATAGCTCCCATAGCTATATGTCATTACAACCGCCTTAGAGCCATACATGCGGAGCTGTCTTGGTCACACCAGGCATGTTCCAGATTTCACGTTACCTCCTTGTCAATTTATAGGTCAAATTGACTGGCACGCCTCGGTACAAGACACTCGGGCGATCAAGTAAATCCAGCTATTCGGCTTGTCAGTGTGTGTGGCGCGAGAGACGGATTTTGTGTCAACACACTTTTTGGCACGCCCGGTGGGACAACTCAAGGTCAAGACAAGATGCCTGAGCCAGTTGACAAGGACGCAGTCATCAACCTCCGAGTGGATGACTTGCCCATAGACCTAGAGACCATGGTCAGAGATATGTGTGAAGTCTTCGCACAAAAGTGCATGTCATGTTTCTCCAAGAACAAGAGCGGCACTATCTTCCAGAAAATAGATCTTCCAAAGATTGTAATGCCTAGTGATAGGGAATATGCTAAACAAATTCCTGAGACAGAGGAAGAGGCAGGAAAGGAAGATGATGGATCAACTGCTGAAGAGATCCGTCGGATGGAAGAGATTGTTGCAACTGCTGCGGGGAGAGCAATGGCTAATCACAACTCGGTGTTCCTCAATACCTTTCGCCATATTATGAGGAGTTGCATGGGACCCGAGTTCGATAAGCACTTTGAAGAGCAGTTTGGTGAGCTTTCAGGGCCTACATACTTCCATGTGCCAAAGCCACCACCAAAGAAAGGAGCTACAAATGAAGAGGCTAGGGGAGAAAACAAGATACCAGAGAAGCCAAAGGAGTCCAGAGCCAAGACACATGGAGACATGGCATTCGGAGCACCTGGGAACCCTCCAGTATACAACACTTATTCAATTGCTTCAATGGCCAGTGGGTTACAGAGAAATCCCTTTGGCCCTGGCTATGAAGAGTTTTCTGATTTTCCCACCATTCATGCTATGCCAAATCCGGGTATAGACCGGGACGGTCGGGGACAGTATCATGGACCCCAGGATTCAAATGTGGATATACTCCTAGCGAGAATGGCTGATATGATGCAAAACCAATTTGGGATCAAGCCCAAGAATCGGCCCTATATTTATCAGTCACCGTATCCTAACTGGTACAATAGAGTGGCGCTTCCATCAAGACTGAAACCCCCAACTGACTTGACCAAGTTCTCCGGGCAAGACGACACCTCCACTACCGAACACATCAGTCGATACCTGATTCAACTTGGAGAGCTTGCCAATGATGAAGCATGGAGGATCCGCTACTTCCCATCATCCCTTACGGGGCGGCTTTTTCATGGTTCACCACATTCTTAGGCCAATTCTATTGGAACATGGTCCGAACCGGAGAACAAGTTCCACTCATACTTCTTCAGTGGTTCCAATGAGAAAGAGCTTGTCGATCCGATGGCGTTGACACGAGAGATACAATGAGACGCCTCAAGAGTTCTTGCGCGGAGTTCGAGGGAAACTAAGAATTCCTATTACTCTCGAATCTGGGACCATCAATTGCTGGCCATAGCTATACGTGGCATGCATCCAGCTATCAGGGAAAAGCTGGTCAGCATGGAGTTTGAAGACCAGGGACAGCTTTCAAGGCGTTTATCTCTCATGGCCAATCAGTTTCAGAGCATCAAGAAGGATACCCGCTACCAGAAAGGGAGCAACGTGGCTTATGAAGCATATCAGCATTTTCTGGAAGGGGGAGAAGATGAAGATGATGGCCAAGGGGATATAGCGGTTGCCGAAATTCGCTTGGGGCAAAGAGCTTGTCCAGGTTAATCAGCGCTGGATGAAGACGCTCAAGGAGGCATACGATTTCGATGTCTCCAAATCAGATAAGCTGTTCGAGCTCTTAGTCAAAGAAGGGCGCATCAAGCTGCCAGAAAATCATTCTATGCGGTGTCCTGATTGGGTCAAGACTGGGAAGTACTGTGGCCTTCATGACATGAACACTCACAACATCAATGACTGCCGAATATTCAGGCAGCAATTTCAAAGGGCTATACAGCAGGGTCTCCTAAAGTTCAACAACAACATGAAGGTGGATAAGGAACCTTTCCCAGCAGGCATGGTTGCTTTTGATACATACATGGTTTACGCCAATGATCCCAAAGGCAAGGGCCCAATGAAAGTCTTGACTTACGAAAAGGGCGAAGCAAAGTGGTTTGAGTTGACCCTAGTCGGCAAGTATCGATGTAGAGCTCCAAGAGCGTCGTGTTCGGTTTCGAATAGCCGAACAGAGAAAGGAGAAACCTCCAAACCCAGGGTGACATCTCGTATACTGCTGAACAAATGGCAAAGGCAGTAAGAGAAGCAATACCGTAGAGATCAACAGCTTGCAGAGGAACAATAGAGATACGAGGAGGAGATGTACCACCTGGAACAAGAGGAGTACATGAGACAGCGAGAGGAGTCTCATTGGGACTGTCCTTTCTTCAAGCATTGCTGGAATGAAGGCTTGAAGCTGCCTGCTAGGAATAATTGCCCTGAATGTAGTGATCAATACCACGGGTATAGACGGGCACGAGTCAACCACCATCCCATCCGGGGAAAGATCGGGGCACGATTCCCGAGAGGATGATCGGCGCTTAAAAATTGAAACCGACGGGCCTCACACCGGTGAGAGAATCGTGACCAAGCATGGGCCGATGTGGAGGACTCTAAAGACGAACTGGACTCTCCTCAAGAATACGTATGGCAGAAGGGACAATGGTGCCCTCCAGGTCTGAGGAAGAGCCAGAAGAGAAGGGTTCAACGCCTCAGGAACAGGGAGCTCAAGGAAGCAGCAGCCGGATGCAAGCAAGTGTGGCACCCAAAGAAGAAAACTCAAGAAGCCAGTCATTCGGCAGAAGAGTATTCGGCAAGCGGGCGTTCGCGAGATGTTAGCATGGTCTTCTACATTCCGATAGAGTTTGCAGCTCCTACAGAATAGGCCGTTGTGGATCCAGGGGAAGAAGATGCTTATTCAGATGAAGAGGCTTACTCTGACTTTGATAACAAGTAAATGATTGACCTCCTAGGACAGTTGGCTCTTTCAAGACAAGCTGTGTTCGACAGGCCTAGGAAGCACAACCATCTGAAGCCTCTTTACCTGAAGGGATTTGTTAATGGAAAACCTCTGACTCACATGTTTGTTGATGGAGGAGCTGCCATCAATATCATGCCATATACAACTTTCAGGAAGGGGGGATGACCTAGGAGGATTTGCTAAAGACAGACATCGTGCTTAGAGACTTCGCTGGCAATCCTTCAGATACCCATGGAGCCGTTCACGTTGAGTTGATGATCGGCTCGAAAACTTTGATCACTACCTTCTTTGTGGTCAATAGTAAGGGGTCCTACAGCTTACTTCTTGGAAGGGATTGGATCCATGCTAACTGTTGTGTCCCATCTACCATGCATCAAGTTCTCATCTAGTGGAACGGTGATGATGTCGAGATAGTGCAAGCTGACGATTCAGTAAGTGTTGCTGCTACCGAACCATCGTTCTAGGAGTATGAAGGCGTCGAATGTTTCTCAGGAAGAGAGTGGGAAGAAGGTCCTGTTAGTACTCGTTACAGAGATCAACAGCTGATCAAAATAGTCGACTCTCATAGCAATTTCTAAGATCAATGGAAAGAATTTTGCGTCGGCCTAAAAGATCAATTATGCAAACGTGATTGGCCGACATGCAAAATTCAGTAGGTTAAACAGAGATTTGCTCCATTCATAGAAAATAGCCGATGAATAAGTCATCGCCTTTAGCAGAAAAATAATCCATAAGAGATTGGAGGATAGCTGGCATAAATATGTTATGCCGCCTTTAGTGCAAAAATATCGAAACATCAATATAGAGCCAAAGAGATCTTTATTCGAGTCTATCACAAAAGCATTGCGAATACATTACAAAAAGATTTTGCTTGATCCTAAGTGCTATTCGGCAAAGTTTAGCTACAAGTCTTCACTTCTTCTTCATGGCTTCTTTGATCTTGTCGACGATCGATCACGCGAGGCGGCGGCGGGTTCAGCGGCATGTCGGGCTTCGCACCAGGACTTGATATCTTGCTCCACGAAGACAATCGTGGCGCTCGGAGAGTTCGAGAATAAAGCGATGATTAGTCCATTGCAAGCATGATGCGCAAAGAGAAAGATTTTAAGAATCAACTTACCACCAATGTGAACCTCTAGGAACATGTGACGCTCGCGTTCTGCTGCGGCATAGGAGCTTGTCACCTCCAGATCTGCTTGAAGCTCTCTACGGCGGCGCTTCTCTTCACGAAGTTGTTGGCGAAGAGTCTCAGCGTCTGCAGGGGAATCCTCATCAGAAGAATCTGATGGGATTGGGATTGGAATGCGTCTGGTACCGAACATGAAATCCGGAAGCATTGGCGAGCTAAGAGGCAGAGGGTTAAGATACAGCAAAATAAGGAGATGATAAAATCTGCAGAAACCAAATTTTACCCAAGCGAGTATGGAGCCGGCGGTGGAGGACCATGGACTGATGATTCTTCAGCGATTTCTTTTCCTTTGTCCGCCATTGGAGCTGTTGTACTAGCGGATGGTGATTAAGCAAAGAGAGAAAGAAGTTGGAAGGCAAATTTGTGGCTTTAATCTCAAATAACCTTGGAGATATAAGGCCGTGTTGAAAGGAAGGCCGGGCATTCGTGGAAGGCGATTAATTGACCAAATATTAAATATTTTTCAGAGGTCGCTTATTAACGAAGCTAACGCTGCACACTTCACCTTGCAACGGACTCACATTTTTACCCCTGGTTGGTTTATTGGGAAGAGGAAAAGTAGAGAGCATTCAATGGCGCAATGAACAAGTACTCACGAGTTATCCGGAAGCTGAATTTTTAAACATTAAAAAGGATTCGGCTATGGTGACGTCGATCGTTCGGTAGAGTTTTCGTTCGATTGTTCGATTCGGTAAGAGTTCTAGCAAAGGTACACAGCAAAGAAAATAAGAATTTAAGGTAATCGGTACAAAGCAAAGGGATTTCATTGCTTGATTCATCCTAGATACAAACTAATCCTCCAAGAGATTGAAGACAACTTGAGGATCGTGTGACAGAGAGCCGACCAATTTATAAGAAATCAAGTATAATTCGCAATTACCGAAGCAATCGCCGTCTACACTTGAGTCCATATAAACCCGGTATTCCGAAATCTCAGTGATTTCAAACTCATCATCAATACAACAAGGATCGTTGAGCTCAAGAGTTCAAATCTGGCGGGTATCTTAAACCAAATTTAATATATTATAATCAGAGTGCGATGTACACATTTATTTACAAAGTAGTTCAGAGTGCGGAAGCAATAGTTTTCAAAACCATTTAGTTGTACAGCGGAAATAAAATAAGATAGTGCCAACATAGTGTCAACCCGTAATAAACATGAGACAGGGAAATATAGAGACCGTCATGCCCTAGGCATTATTCTTCACCACAAGCAACACACAAGCTAGGGCTAGGACATGCAAGAAATAACGGAGTCAAGTCACACCCGCAAAATAAAGGGAAATAACCCGTGAGAGTACTCAATTGTACTGAGCCCATAAGACTTACTTCCGTTATTTATTATATACAAACCATAAAAATAAGGAAAAGACATATAACCGAATATAAATAAGCGGCATAAGTAACTTGATCATAGTTTTAATAGCAAGCAACATGATAATATAAAATATATTGTGATATTAAGACTACATTGCCGTGGAAGCATCCCGGGTTCTCACTATCCGGGAGAGATGGCGATTCAAATCGATTGCAAACCGGTGGCGAATACCCTGTCATAAACCAGGTCTCTTGCATGACTGCAGACCCGATCACTCCCGGGGACGTTATGGGGCGTCAAGTCTCGGTCTTGCCGGCTACCCCCTCCTTCTCGGGCCGCCAAGTGAGCGAACAACGAAGACGACGCCGGCGCATCTTCTTGCGCCCAATCAATCCCCCAACTACCATCACCAAAGGAGGAGCGTCTGGCGTGCAAAGCCGGCCCCTAGCATTCCCACGAAGCCGTGGCTCACGACCCCGCGGAGCCTACTATATGAATAGATGCGTTCAACTTCCGACCACTGCCCGACAAAGTATGAGTCCTTAATCGATCGGATGGAAAAACCACAATATCCATCCAATCTAAGCATGTTTTATTATTCGGGTTCTCGAAGGCTTGTTAGTCACCCATGTGACTAACCTCAAACATCCTCTCAAGTGACCAGGAATCACCGCTTCTCTTTGCAATCATCATAGCCGAAAGCATTTATTTAACCTAGACTCCTACATAGGATAGGGCAACAACTTCAGCAAGGATATCGTGCATCAACGGTTTCAACCATTTTTTCCTAAACGTAATGCATCAACATATAAAAGGACGCAATTCAATTTAGTTAGAAAGCATAGGAAAGGGCAGCATGCACCGAGGCTTGCCAGAAGAAGAGGGTTAGAAGATGCCTTGGGCACTTCAGCAGCTTGACGGCATGTCACGCTCTTCGGAACCTCCTCTTGCCGCACTTCTAGATGCGTACCTCTCCTGCCTGCTGCTCCTGATTTCCTCGTGCTCTCTTTCCTTCGTTCCAATATGAATATGTATGCAAGGATAGATATTAAGGAAGGCATGATTAACGAGGAATGGATGAATGCATTATGATGTATGATATTAGTAAGTGGATATCTCTTACGTAGAAACGCAATTATAACTACACAAGAAACCCTAATAATCTACATCAAGCAAACACCCTATTCCACTAATACACCAAAAATGGCAGCTAGACATGCTGTCCTTAAAAACGATCACACAGAGGAGTTCTACAACTCCAAATTCAGTGAACAAATACTCGTTGGAAAGCTAACAAAAATATCTACAAAACATTCCATACCACCCTGAACTGATTCTAATATTAACAGCCTCAAAAACAGAGAAAACAGAGGCTCTGATTCTAATCCATTTCATCACATACAACTACTATAACTTGCAAATTACTCATGCAAACCTTACCAAACTTAACCAGCAAGCAAACAAGGTCATAACCTACCAAATAAACCTACTGGACAAGCCAAAAGATAAACTAAAGCTCATAAAATGATATGCCCTATCAAACACTACACATGCACCCTATAATTATATAAAAGCTAGGAATAATAAATCTACCAAACTGCCAAGCTTATCAAACTAAGCTTACCAACAGATCCTATTCATGCTAAGAACATACAATAAAATTATCAACACACATTACCTTAACATAAACATGCATTTCTAGGCTATTTTCCATGCAACATAAATATGATAAATACATAAACACCTCGAAAAAACTCTACAAAAATTACAGGAGCATGCTACTGGTCTAAAAGGCTATCATAATAATTTCATGGCAAGATCATGCATGTGCTGTCCTACACAAAAATGACAAGCTAGCAATAAATCTATGCATGAAAATACTTTGTACTATGAAAAGTATCAGACAACAGATTTCTGAGTATGACAAGCTACCTAAACCTATCAAAACCAATCATGCTAAGTCTCACATCCAAAATCCTAGTAATTATTTTTTTCTATGAATTTCCTAAGAAAGCATGGTAAATAGCACATAAATCAAAAATGATATTCCCACCATAGAACCTAGGGTCAAACATATTTTTCCCATGATGTACATCACAAAACATGAACATTTTGTACGGGGACCACTATTTTATCATGCACCAAAAGTAAGATACGCATTTATCTATTTTCATGGCAATTACTAGCAAAAAAATATAAATAAATATAAAAACTACCAGAAACTACCATCTCATATTTTTCTATCATAGATCAGAGCATAACAAACATGACAAAATTTGTCTCACTCAAATCCGAGCTAAAATGGCCAAGTTATGAATTAAACAAGACATGCAACACATTCTGGAAAAATAGAAAAACATAAAGGATATTGCTCTGACAGGTGGGACCCGCGTGTCGGTGACTCGAAACGAGGGAGCGTCTTTGCCGGCGGCGGATCTTCGCCGTCGTTGCGTCTCCGGTGAATCCAAGGGCACCTACGGTTTGCTCTCGACGAGATCTATCGTTTGGCGGTCTTAGTGCATGCTTTGGTGGACGCTAGCGGCGGTGACGGCGTCTGGCCGGCGATGGGCGGCGTCGTTGGCGTTCTCGCCGTCTCCGGCGATGAGGCGGTCGGGGCGAGAGCACGGGCTTCGCGGGGCGGGCGGACCGGATCCGATGGTTGGTGGCGGGGGCGGCGAAGTGGCGAGGTTTGACGGCGCGAGGCGGCCGGCGGCCATGCATGCGGCGGCGGCGCGCCGATTCCGCGGCCCGGGGGCGCGGCTTCGATTGGTGGGTGTTGAGCACCCAGTAGCGCCGAGAGTGGACTCGATCGATGCGCGAAGAATGACGCCGAGTGGGCGGGGGGCGGAGCCCGCGGCGCTTGTAGCGCGCAAGACTCTCGGTGAGTGGCGGCGCGACGAACTTCGATGGGCGTCACTTTTGCTCGATCCAAGGTTCGAGGGTCGGCGATGCGCAAGAGATGGAGGTGGTGGGTAGCGCGAGGGATGGGCGTTGGTGTGGCGGTGGTGGTGCTCGACGCCGGGCCGGCGATGGTGGCCGTGGCGGCTTTCTTCTTCCGGCTGGCTGCGAGGGCGAGGGAGAGGAGAGAGGGGGTGCAGAGGCGACGCAAGGGACGCGCTGTGGCCCCCTTCTTCACGGTGCGGTGCGCCGGGGGGTGCGGTGAAGTGCGGACACGCGGCGGCGTCGCGGCGGCGCGTCGCGACAACGTTGGCCGGCCGGGTTTGAGAGACAGTCAAGCGAAGGCGTCACTAAAGACCTGATTTCCAAACCCTAATCGACCTATTTTGCCCTGTGCCTCGAGATACGTGCCGATTCAGCCAAAACTCATATGGAATGAAATGTTCCTTACGAAATTCTGAGCTAAACACATATACAAACTTTCTCCTAATTCGCCCAGATTGAAAACTACGATCGATCGAAGCACAATTACTCCGAGGTTAAAGTAAACCCTAATTTCATGCTCAAACCAAACTATTTTTCGACTTTTCGAACACGATCCACCCACTTTCATGAAACGAGCATATAGCGTCTTTTGTTCCACACTAAATTATCTACACTTTCCATGAAGGGTGCACACATGCATAAACCCTAGCTAGGACTTTTAATCAAAAACAAGGCAAAACACTCTCAAGGTCAAATCAGGTCAAACCAAGTCAAACTACCATTATAAAACATAATTATGGAACATGACCAACATCAACCTTGCTCCAAAACATCACATAAACATTACTAAGAATAAATAAATATTAAACATCTAATTATGCAAGCATTTCATACATAAAATAACAAGGCAAAGCATAGCATGCAATGAGAAGCAAAAACAGGATATAAATGATAGATGCATGCATGCTAATGATGTTTATGGTATGAAATGCATGTGCTAATGACATGCTTAACACTAGGGTGTTTTAAATCTTCCCCCTTAAAGAAATCTCATCCCGAGATTTGGTGTTACTTAGCACTTGTTTGAAAAACATGGGATAAGTCTCATGAAGATACTTTTCTACTTCCTACGTGACATCATTCCCACAAAGGTCTTCTATGGAATCTTGGGATGACCTTACAATCACTTTACAACTTGCTCTTTCTCGACATCCAAACTCGGATTGGTTCTCAAAATAAGCCAAGTTGATGTTGACTTGAATTTCTCTGGCTCGAATACATTTTCCAAATATTCTCACACATTTCTCCAGTTGTAATCATGAAAGGAACTGAAACTTGCCTTCATCTATCTAGATAATCGCGCTCTCTTACTTACCGGGTTTTTCCTAGATAGGGATCTATCATTCTTTGATACTAAACTCCCTAGATATGGACCTATCAATCTTGATGCCAACCTTCTTTCGATTCCAAGCCTTCCATTACTCTTCATGGTTGATGCTTGAGATAATCGTAGTCTCTATCTTGGGATCCGGAGATATTCGCAATGCCGGTCGGTATGACCTTTCTAACGTGTTGGAGATCATTGGCTGGAACTCTAAGATATCTCAACCATTATCATCTTTGCTGGACTTGAGAGATTTGGAAACTAACATTTGATTGAGATAAATAATGTTGATCCTTATTTGGCTTGCAATCTGTTCAACCATGAGCATTGGGTGCTCTCGTGATCAAATAAACGTGACACATGTCCCTAAAAAGTGGCACTACTCATGGAGATGGTCAAGCAACTTCCCTTTGTCTATCTCTTCTTGTAGTCGTTAATGTTGATGTCGGTGACCTGTTCTTCCAAAAATCATCTTATTTGCCATTCCAAGGCAAAGCTCAAATTCAAGGATTGTATAAAGATCTTTCAACAGGATATAGAATAGATGATCAAGGGAAGTATCTGCAGAAACAACACACTAGTGTAGTTTTGACAATAAGTCATGACTAGTAACGACGATACCGGTGGCGTCCGAAGTAGCACACCTTGTGTCGATCGCCCACAAGAGGCTCGGTTTCGTTTCGTCGCGGCACCATTAGTTATGAATCACGACACTATAGCAATTCTACAACCAACGTGATATTTAACATGCCATTGTCGGACCTTGCATGTATAAGCATCACATGCAAGTTAGGGTTAAGACAACAAGAAGTATCACATGATTCAAGAGGCAAAAGAGTGATTTTAGGAAGATTGATCCCCCGAGCTCTCTTGTCCTTATTCATAACATGACGGTCATTAATCATTGGATATAATTTCTTCAATCTTGAAGCGGGCTCACATTGTTCCTTGAGTTTTCGATTGATGAAGGAATTGCTTGTATCTAATTTCATGTCCTTGATTATTTGTCTTCCAAAGGAGCTTCAAACCAAACGTTATGCACATTGGAGGGTGCATCAAGTTGAACCCTCTTCTAGCAATGGGTTGTCAAGGTGCAATATGCCTTCGGACTCTAGGCGTCTATCTTTGTGATAGCCTTTGGTTTGCATGGATGGTAAGGCACTTCCAAATTGTCCTAAGATACCGGTTCTAATTCTTCTTCGTCTCATCTTTTAGTTCGTCTCGAAAGCGAGGGTCAAATCAAGACTTTGGTATTTGGCATCAAGGCGACACACCTCTAAGTAGATTTGTGGCCTAAATCCTCCGGGTATGCACTTATAGCTGAAGTTTCCAAGTCCTGTGTTGGGTAATTCACCTCATGTTTCCTCAATTGCCATGAGGCACCAATAATTACCCGTCCGTCTTGGATAAGTGCACATCAAAACTTGTACCATAGGTACCAAGAAACACATCAAAAGGTTCCTTCATGTCTGTACGTACAAACACTAGAGCGATTGTTAACAACTCTCGTAGAAGTACAAAAGTCGCCTCCCCTTCAGTGTTTACACGAATTTTCCATTCTTCTTACAACAACGTTGTCATGGGTTCAGAAATCTTAGGTCGGTTATAAATGAATAACTGACTAGACTTAAGAAAACTCCAAACCATGGTGACAAACGTCATTGTCTTCAAATCCATAGTCACTCGGACTATATTTGGATCCATATTAATAGTCTTTAGACAGAACATGTTCAAGGAACTACACTTTCTTCAACTGAATTTTCTACGTGCTGGAACCTATCGTAGCGTTGGTGTTCTCCGAAGTGACCAACGCTATGCTTAGAGGTTCTACATGGTCTTCGTCATCTCTGAATATACCACAATGTTATCGATAAACATGACCACGAAGTATAACTTGGGCGTGAATACCAATTTCATCCGGTACATAAAAAATAAGCTAGAGAATCGTCGGGTCAAAGGACATGACACAAGACTCATAAAGCCTATATCTTATAGAGAAGCAGTCTTCAAAATGTCTTGAGGTCACATCTTGTATTGTCGGTAACCTAGATGAGAATTGATCTATTTAGCATCCGACAATCGACCAAGAAAATGTCAATGCCTAAAAAAACGAATATTTGTTCATTTGCTACCGCATTGAGTGATCGGTAATCCACACACATTCTAGGGATTGATCCTCCTTCTTTACAAAATAGTTTAGGACATCCCTATGATGAAGAGCTTGATCTGAGCAAACTTTGATCTAATAAATCTTGCATCAGTAACTTCAATTCGGCTAACTCATTTGATGGTATCATGTATAGCCTTCTAGAAATAGGTGTTATTCTGGTGCTAATCCTGATGCAAACTTCACACCTCTATCTGATGTAATCCTAACAATTTTTCGGGAGAAACATCCAGAACTTATTATACCACGATACGTATCTGGCACATGCAGGTAACTTGCAATATAGCGAAGGTAGGATAGGCAATTGGTGCATGACTATCGGGTTCTTTTTCCATCTCGGGGTCTCTCAAGATAGTTGCTCATCTCAAAGTTTCCATAATTGCTTCCCATTATATTCATCCAACTAAATTCCAAAATGACATCCTAGCTTCAACAAGACAATACTACCGAGAGAAGTTAAGATTTTCTTAACTCTCCATCTTAATCCTTGTATCGCTTATTATATGCTCCATAAGTTGATTAATCCATGCTGAACTGATCACGACATCCGTGTTCCAACTCAACTATTTGTCCATGATGCTCTTGTGTATACGCTCGACTCATAAACGAATGTAAAGATTCGAGGTCAAACAAGACAAGAGCATTAAAATTTATTGATTAGGCACGTACTGATAGTTACGACCCTTCTTCTTGGATCTCTTCAGTATTGGTGCAATGAGCTTGTTCAAACTCGGTTTGTTGGTCTCGTTCTTCCTGTACGAAATTCCAATGGTATTTAGCTTCCTAATACGAAATCCTCTCTAAAACTAGCTAACTCCTCGGCTTCAGAGTTCTCGTACTCTAGGATATAGCAAGATAAATTATCGAAGGCTTGTAGGTACCAAGTTAATGTTTTTGGCACACTGCATTGCCCTCATATGTTCATCGCGCTACATAGTGATCCCTACTGATGCACTTATAGCCTCACAAAAGTTTGTGTGGCCTAGCCCAGGTAATAAAAGTATTAACTGGGTAAATGGCACAATGGTGAGAAAACCATATTCCTACTAGTCCATCCAATAGGTGGGTGGTATACTAAGTCTTCAATATTTTGCCAACCAAAATAGACCAAGCTTGCTTTCCAAGGTCAAGTTACTTGTCGGTTTCTACGAGGCAGACGGGGTTTGAGTATCCGCGGAAATCTTTTGGGGTGTTGCATCGATTACTTCACTTTCATGGTGTCTACAACAACCCCCACACGGTGTTGCGCAATACATATTGCATACTCTCCCGAGAGCTAGTTAAAGAACGACTCCCGGTTAATGAGAGAGGGTGGTGGTAATTGCGGGTTTTCTTCTCTAACTGAATGCAGGATCTGAGGCATCTCCACATGTCCTTGGTGGTGATTACAAGTCGATAATCCCAATAGTGAATATGGATATTAAATTATAGCTACACTGAATTTATTGAGAAGTCAACAAATAAAGGTAACCATAATTTAATCATCATATCACCACAGCACTAATACACCAAAAGCGTGTATAGTGCACGCATAATGCACAAAACTTTCCCACGGTGCTTGTATCCTTCACTAAATCCATCGAGGTTTGTAGTTTAGTTAATGAAGTCGGAGTGGTAATCCATTGCTTCTCTTTCGAAGGATCCGGAGTTGAAATAAAGTCTCATGAGAAGGATTAAGCTAACGATAAGGCTAAGATACATTTCTCAACAAGAATCACGTGAGAAACTTAACATCTAGCGTCCATCTATGGAAATGAGGCATACTACGGACGTCCAATGAAGCGTTCAACATGTCACCTCCATCATTAGCATCCTCTGAACCATCATCCTCCTTATGGTGCATGAAGACAGTGTGCATTGGACAACCAATAATACTCCTTTCCCTGTAGCTATGATGCATCTCATGAATCCTTTGCACACCTCCTAATTCTGCTGTCTCAACTGATCATTTTGACATCTTATTTCTGAAGTCATGTGTCAGAAAGGGAAAGTCATTGTTCCTGCTCTTCACTCGTACTCTAAGCCTTCGCTAAGTTGGTATCCCTATAGGTCATGTTAGCTAACCTTGGCTCTAGGTCCAACACTCGTTTTAGCGCTATCATGGGGTACTATAGGTTAGTCTTTCTAAGGGTCGAGCTAATCATTGACGTTGTAGGTCCAACAACATTGCTTGAATTGGATTCTTCTTCTTCTCACAATCTACCTTTAAGCTGCCACCATGGTGTCCCAATTATTCCGACGTAATTTTGCATAGCTTGCAACCCTCGAGCTGCTACTCTGCTTCATTCTGCATTCTCTAAGGTTGCGTCTTTGTTAGTTGTCATCCGGTGAAACATGCTAGTGAACTCTCGCTTTCGTCCTTCGGGCATTAATCTGCTCTCTCTCTCTCCTTGTTGGCTACTACCATAGTATTCTGTATTTGGCACTCCTTGCCATTGATGATCCAAAATGTGGCAAACATGGTACTCGTGGTCTCACAGAAGCTACCATGCCTTCCATCCAAGTTGTACTATCTGACTGGATGCAATTAGCAACACTTTAGGTCATCTCGGGGAATACTGGCGTCGTTGTATCTTTCGAGGCTCTTCAATGAATTAGCTACTACTAGCTGTTGCTACAAGGGCCATCAGTAACAAGGGTTTGGTGATTTTGGTGAGAGTAAGGCTTAAGTTGATCACTTTTATCAAAAAGGGACGAGTACCTTAACAAGGGACGACAAGAGAAGAAAAGGAAAGAGAGGGGATGTATTTCCATTTTATCTAGGTGAATGCATGAATGCGATAACCATTATAAACATGATGCATGAGCGTAACTTACGCCCCTCACAAAGATTAGGAAAGATTAGTTACTACTCGTTATAAGTGGTGGCACAACCAACGTTCTCTCAAAAGAAAACAAATCGTAGCTAGTCGATCTACACGTTTGCGTGGTTAGTGTACCTGCAATTTCATTTCAGCCCAACAATATATATTTATGCAATGCATGAATTTAAATTGCATATACCGCTTCGTCGAGTCCACCCGACGACATCGCATACCCTTGCGGAAAAACACATTTTACACCCAAAGACACCCGTGTACCCATACACAAGTCTACGGGGGCACTACCCGACCACGGAGCTCTCAAAACATTTTATTTTTTACCCCCTAGATCGGCGGTTGTCCGATCATGCTCTCACAGCTCACATCTTACCTTGGGCATAGAGGCATTGAACATCATTTACCTGGGACGTAGAGGTATTTCGATCCATACATGACTACTCAAGTGAGTAGCCCCGTACTACTGGCTGCACGGCAACCCAACACAAACAACAAAATATGATGCATAACCCATCCCAAGTTAGTAAAGCCACCTGACTGTCCTTAATTGGGCATAAGGGTATGACCATGGCACTATTAAATTTGCAAATCCTTTACTCACACTCATTAAAAAGATTTTGTTTCGCAAAATTTTCACAAAAGATTAGTGGTTCATTTTAATTTTAAACACCGGATCGGATTTTAAGTCTTGAACTAAGCTCGATGCTAGCTGTGATGAGCCGACCAATTTATAAGAAATCAAGTATAATTCGCAATTACGAAGCAATCGCTGTCTACACTTGAGTCCATATAAACCCGGTATTTAGGAAATCTCCGAAAGTGATTTCAAACTCATCATCAATACAACAAGGATCGTTGAGCTCAGTAGTTCAAATCCGCAGGTATCTTAAACCAAATTTAATATATTATAATCAGAGTGCGATGTACACATTTATTTACAAAGTAGTTCAGAGTGCGGAAGCAATAGTTTTCAAAACCATTTAGTTGTACAGCGGAAATAAAATAAGATAGTGCCAACATAGTGTCAACCCGGTAACAGCATGAGACAGGGAAATATAGAGACCGCCATGCCTAGGCATTATTCTTCACCACAAACAACACACAACCGGCTAGGACATGCAAGAGGCGGAGTCACCCGCTTGATGGAAAATAACACGTGAGTACTCAATTGTACTCCGCAAGACTTACCCGTCTCAAAACCGGAAAATAAGGAAAAGAATCCAAGGATCATGCTTGGCTTTATCCGGAGCCGGGGTGACTCACATTTTAAGTTCGAAAATAAAGTTGATTAGTGAGCCTACGCATGCTACTTGAATTCTTCCAAGTTAAAAGGTTATTTATTATATACATAACCATAGATCATGTATAGTCAAGGTTAAAGACATATGCTCAAGAATATAAATAACAAAGCATAAGTAACTTGATCATAGTTTTAATAGCAGCAACATGATAATATAAAATATATTGTGATATTAAGACTACATTGCCGTGGAAGCATCCCGGGTTCTCACTATCCGGGAGAGATGGCGATTCGAATCGATTGCAAACCCGGTGGCGAATACCCCGTCATAAACCAGTCCACTTCATGACCGCAGACCCGATCACTCCCGGGGACGTTACGGGACGTAAAGTCTCGGTCTTGTCGGCTACCCCCTCCTTCTCGGGCCGCCAAGTGAGCGAACAACGAAGACGACGCTTGCGGCGTATCTTCTTGCGCCCAATCAATCCCCCAACTACCATTACCAAAGGAGGAGCGATACAGCGTGCAAAGCCGGCCCCTAACATTCCCACGAGCTTCGTGGCTCACGACCCCGCGGAGCCTACTATATGAACAGTACGCTCAACTTCCGACCACAGCCCGACAAAGTATGAGTCCTTAATCGATCGATGGAAAACCACAATATCCATCCAATCTAAGCATGTTTTATTATTCAGGTTCTCGGCAGCAGCTTGTTAGTCACCCATGTGACTAACCTCAAACATCCTCTCAAGTGACCGGAATCACCGTCTTCACCGCAATCATCATAAGCGAAAGCATTTATTTAACCTAGACTCCTACATAGGATAGGGCAACAACTTCAAAGAAGGATATCCATTGCATCAACGGTTTCAACCATTTTTTCCTAAACGTAATGCATCAACATATAAAAGGACGCAATTCAATTTAGTTAGAAAGCATAGGAAAGGGCAGCATGCACCGGGCTTGCCTTCGTAAGAGGGTTAGAAGATGTCTTGGGCACTTCAAGCAGCTTGACGGCATGTCCCGCTTCTTTCCGAACCTCCTCTTGCTGCACTTCTAGATGTGTACCTCTCCCGCTTTGCTCCCCGATTTCCTCGTGCTCTCTTTCCTTCGTTCCAATATGAATATGTATGCAAGGATAGATATTAAGGAAGGCATGATTAACGAGGAATGGATGAATGCATTATGATGTATGATATTAGTAAGTGGATATCTCTTCGTAGAAACGCAATTATAACTACATAAGAAACCCTAATAATCTACATCAAGCAAACACCCTATTCCACTAATACACCAAAAATGGCAGCTAGACATGCTGTCCTTAAAAACGATCACACAGGGAGTTCTACAACTCCAAATTCAGTGAACAAATACTCGTTGGAAAGCTAACAAAAATATCTACAAAACATTCCATACCACCTAAACTGAATCTAATATTAACAGCCTCAAAAACAGAGAAAACAGAGGCTCTGATTCTAATCCATTTCATCACATACAACTACTATAACTTGCAAATTACTCATGCAAACCTTACCAAACTTAACCAGCAAGCAAACAAGGTCATAATCTACCAAATAAACCTACTTGGACAAGCCAAAAGATAAACTAAAGCTCATAAAATGATATGCCCTATTAAACACTACACATGCACCCTATAATTATATAAAAGCTAGGAATAATAAATCTACTAAACCGCCAAGCTTATCAAACTAAGCTTACCAACAGATCCTATTCATGCTAAGAACATACAATAAAATTATCAACACACATTACGTTAACATAAACATGCATTTCTAGGCTATTTTCCATGCAACATAAATATGATAAATACATAAACATCTAAAAAACTCTACAAAAATTACAGGAGCATGCTATTTTGGTCTAAAAGGCTATCATAATAATTTCATGGCAAGATCATGCATGTCTTTGTCCTACACAAAAATGACAAGCTAGCAATAAATCTATGCATGAAAATACTTTGTCCTACTAAAAGTGTCGACAACAGATTTCTAAGTATGACAAGCTACCTAAACCTATCAAAACCAATCATGCCAAGTCTCACATCCAAAATCCTAGTAATTATTTTTCTATATATGAATTTCCTAAGAAAGCATGGTAAATAGCACATAAATCAAAAAATGATATTCCCACCACAGAACCTAGGGTCAAACATATTTTTCCCATGATGTACATCACAAAACATGAACATTTTGTACAGGGACCACTATTTTATCATGCACCAAAAGTAAGATACGCATTTATCTATTTTCATGGCAATTACTAGCAAAAAAATATAAATAAATATAAAAACTACCAGAAACTACCATCTCATATTTTTCTATCATAGATCAGAGCATAACAAACATGACAAAATTTGTCTCACTCAAATCCGAGCTAAAATGGCCAAGTTATGAATTAAACAAGACATGCAACACATTCCGGAAAAATAGAAAAACATAAAGGATATTGCTCGGGGGTGGGACCCGCGTGTCGGTGACTCGAAACGAGGGGAGCGTGCTGCCGGCGGCGGATCTTCACCGCCGTTGCGTCTCCGGTGAATCCAAGGGCACCTACGGACTGCTCTCGACGAGATCTATCGTTTGGCGGTCTTGGTGCATGCTTTGGTGGGCGCTAGCGGTGGTGGCGGGTATCGGTGATGGGCCTTTGTGTCGTTGGCGTTCTCGCCCGTCTCGGCGAGGCGTCGGGGGAGAAGCGACACACGGGCTTCACGGGGGCCGGACCGAATCCAAATGGTTGGTGGCCGGGGGGGGGCGCGGCGGGGCGTTTAGCCGAGCGCAGCGCGGCGACGGCGGCCTGCATCGCGGCGGCTTGGCGCGGCGGGCCCCGGGGGCGCGGCGCGGCTCGATTGGTGGGTGTTTGAGCACCGCCGAGGCGGACTCGATGCGCAGCGAAGAATGACGCCTTGCGGAGGTGGGCGGGGACGCTATGGCCGGGCCCTTCGGCTCAGCGCGTGGCGGCGCATACTCCGAGTGGCGGGCTTGGCGAAAACTTGCCGATTGAGCGTCACTTTGCTCGATCCAAGGTTCGGAGGATTCGGGCGTGGCGCGAGAGATGGAGGGGTGGGTAGCGCGAGGATGATGGGCGTTGGTGGTGGTGGTGGTGCTCGACGCTGCGGGGCGATGGTGGCCGTGGCGGCGCTTTTTCGCCGCTTGGCGGCCGCGAGGGCGAGGAGAGGGAGAGGGGTGCTGGCGACGCAAGGGACGCTGTGGGTCCCTTTCTTCACGGCAGGTGCCGACGGGGGCAAAGTGAAGCGCGGACACGCGGCGTGGCGCGACGGCGCGTCGCGACAACGTTGGCGGCCGGGTTTCAGAGAAAAGGTCAACCGGAAGCGTCACTAAAGACCGATTTCCAAACCCTAATCGACCTATTTTGCCCCTTGTGCCTCGAGATACGTGCCGATTCAGCCAAAACTCATATGGAATGAAATGTTCCTTACGAAATTCTGAGCTAAACACATATACAAACTTTCTCCTAATTCGGCCCAGATTGAAAACTACGATCGATCGAAGCACAATTACTCCGAGGTTAAAGTAAACCCTAATTTCATGCTCAAACCAAACTATTTTCGACTTTTCGAACACGATCCACCCACTTTCATGAAACGAGCATATAGCGTCTTTTGTTCCACACTAAATTATCTACACTTTCCATGAAGGGTGCACACACATGCATAAACCCTAGCTAGGACTTTTAATCAAAACAAGGCAAAACACTCTCAAGGTCAAATCAGGTCAAACCAAGTCAAACTACCATTATAAAACATAATTATGGAACATGACCAACATCAACCTTGCTCCAAAACATCACATAAACATTACTAAGAATAAATAAATATTAAACATCTAATTATGCAAGCATTTCATACATAAAATAACAAGGCAAAGCATAGCATGCAATGAGAAGCAAAACAGATATAAATGATAGATGCATGCATGCTAATGATGTTTATGGTATGAAATGCATGTGCTAATGACATGCTTAACACTAGGGTGTTACAGATTGTTAGACAAAGCTACAAAGAAGGGCATGATCTTCATACACATCCATAGACTCCTCAATGTTGTCGATGTCTTCTGGAGCTTCGCGAAAGCCAACTGGATAGACAGAGTAATCTTCACCAGTCTGGGTTGACAATGCGGTCAAACTCATGGCTGCTCCCAGATGCATACCCTCGATGGCGACATCATCAATACGATTGTGCGCTACATCCCTCGAGGCACTCGCTATTGTCTCGCCCGTGCCTTCACCTTGTCCGAAGACGGATGGCGCCGTGGGCCGTCGGTAGCTGCGTTCGCCTTCAGGGTAATTTACGCCATTAGTCGCTAATTTTCATCAAACAGAGCGTGTGACCAGCCAAAAGAATCGTCAGGTGAAGAAAATGCGGCGAGTTAAGTGAGATGAGATCTAGGATCGACCTAAAAGATTGACATTGCGAGAGTCGCACCGATGGAATCCTCTTGATCGATGTTCTTGACGCAAGCATTCATGGAGAACTCACTAAACTCGTTTATAATCTCTTCCTTCTTCTTCTCTTGCCGGGTACTACAGGTCCTCCCGGAGATCGAGGAGAAATATTCTAGCGCCGTTGTGGGATGGCCGGAAGAAGGAGAGGAGGACCCTGACGGAGAAGAAGGAGAGCGTGGGACAGCTATTGAAGAGATGTAACGTGGATCGATCTAGTCAAGGGGAAAAGTCGATTCGGGAGAATATTGGTCGATTGAAAAACAAGAAGATGAACAAATGTGACATCTAAAACCGTCGGGGCCAAAAGAAAAGATTCTTACTCAAAACGTTAGCGCCGAGGGGCTCTCGCTTCCTTCCGCTTCGCCCCTCGATGGACGCTTTACCACGATCATCACCGCCCGCCATGGATGCTCGTCGAGATTGAGGGTTTTCTCTCTGCTCGAGAAGAGGAGATGAGTAGATTGGAAAGCGTGAGCAGTTTTGGCTTTGGAGATGATCACAAGAGAGAAAATATCTTTATAAGTCACCGCATAACTATGGAAGGCCGCCACATTGGCTTTGAGGATGTGTTGGGCCAATTGGCAAATGGGCCAAACAACCCCCAAGAAATAATCCAGATCTATTATTCGGCACAACAGATGACTCGACTGAAATTTTGATTCGGCATCAAAACAATTGGGACAGTGAAGACCAATTTATAAAGACAAAATCATAAAGATTGGAAACGAAGGCCTAATTTTTATTGATAAGAAGAGGGCATAGCCGCCACACAAGGATTACATGTCGTCTACATTTTTCTAATCAAAGAGACTATTATAGACAGTCTTCAGGTGTCCGAATGCAGTCTGCATCCTCATTGCGCGGTCGGGTCTTGGTGTCTCCACCGCTTCAAGCATCTGTAGGGCTACACCAATCAAGGAAGCAAACCTCCTCGCCGGACACTGCAAGAAGAATAAAAGAACTTATGAATTGAAACTACTACAAAGAATGAGCATTCTAGGGATATATTGGTCCAAGACTCACGGTTGCCGTTGCTCTCGAGGAAATCCCGAGCTCTACTTTAATTGATCCGTGTCTTCTTCTATATCTTCCATGTCTTCGATGGTTTGTTCATGTGCTTCCCACTCCACCCTTTAGCGCCTCTCCTGCGCCGCTTAGTTAACGGCGGAGCTCGCGATCTCGGTGTCACGAGGGCTTGAGAAGAAGGAAAAGGTCGATTCGCACAAAAAAAGAACATGAAAAAACGGGATGAAAGAGGACTTACTCCATTGCCTAAGGCTAGGGTTCGTAGAATACTTCAGATCTTGGAGAAAAAGAGGAAAGAAGATTGGGAGATATGAAGGAGATCCGAATGACTACTACTAGCTAGGAGATACGCCTATATTTTATACAGGGGCGGAGACCAAGAGGTAGAGTCTAAGGTAACAAAGTGAGAAAAGGAGAAATCTATTCGGTGCTTATCCGAAATATCTTGAGAAGCGGAAGCGATCAAGGTTGCCGATTCACATAGATGGGAATTTCGGTGACACGAGTTCCAAGAGGTAATTAAAACCGAATGGTACAAGAGGGAAGTCTCTAGAAGGAGCGGTTCAAATGGGCCTTGTTAATTTTAGCCCAAAGAAAAGGCTTGGCCCGAGTTTCAAAAGTTGAGGTCAATTTTGGAGCAAAAGAAGTATCTTTTACCCCAAAATTGAGGGGGGCATATGTTAACACCAAAAATTGGTAAAGCCTCGAATGACGAGTGGGCCCGGCATGTGACGATTCGGTAAGGAGGTCATTCTTTGGTGGTGTGACATCGGTGGTATCGTAGCATTCGGGAGGCCGCTATTTGGCTAAGGAGCTTGAGTCTAAGAGAGATTCGAGACGCACGATGATTCGGCAAAGCATGAAGGCCGCAAAACGGAATATCCGGGAGATGGGCTCGTGTCACGCGGCGACTTCAAGACTCCGAGAAGACTTGGAGGACAATGTATCTTAGCTAGATATTTTTGTTATCTTGTTCGTGAGTCGGCTAGGATTCGTGTCAAGTCCGGGGTATAAATATGAGACCCCCGCAATCGGTAGTATAACGATCTACCAAATCAATACAACAACAAACCGGCCCTCAAGGCCACCCCTTTTCGAGTCCGGTCCCGCTGTCGATATATTTGCGGGGGATACATCGACTGGCCGACCTCCGTGAAATACCCCAGCGAACCTTGTACCATGTCTAGTATATCGTCTATGGATTTAGATTATGTTGCAAGTAGTCTTGTTACCATGCTTAGTATCGTGCGGCGGATTTAGGCTATGGAGCAAGAGGGTTCTTTGTTAGATCATGAGTTGTGCGGCAGCTAAGGTCTAGCTTGGAGCTAGTTATCGGCTTCATTAGATTTGGCAATCTAGTGAATTCATTAAGTTACCAAGTGGTGCATGCTTTTTACTTATTTATTTATTTTATTATGATTGCACACTTTTGCCCAATTTAGATTGATACGGCTCGGCTTTTATCTTTTGTTAGATCTAATTGTCATCAATGCTTTCAATGTTTATCTTAGTTTGTCATTAGATCTATTTGTTTATCGTAGCCGAGCTTAGATCAATCTAAGTTGTTACATGTTGTGGGTTCGTACATGTTTAGTCATGAGTCGCGGCGGCGGTGCTAAGGTTTTTGCGTGTGAGTTCCTTCTTCATGGACCCCGATTCGGTAAGCTTTGCCGAATACGCTTATGTATCTACTTGTAGCTTGCATGTGTGAGTTTACCTATCGTTAGAGTCTAGTTCCGGCAAGCCGTATGGGCGCGGTGGATTAGCTTGTTGCAGTGTATCATACGGTGGATTCTCATTTAGGGACGAAAAGGGTTTAGGACGGTTAGTCGCGGCGGCGGACTAATAGGAATAGATCCCCTGTCTTTACTTTAGATTAGGCTTGCATGTGTACTTTACTTTTCTATGCATATACGCCTCAATGAGTAACAGTATTTATAGATCTATTTAGATGTATGTGTGCTTTTAGCTTATTGTGGTTAGATTGTATCATGCGGTGAATTGATCTAGTTGTGGTAAGTGGTTTAGATCTGTAGCAAGTCGTATCATGCGGTAGATTAGCTTGCAAGGGTTTAAGCTAGACGGGTTTAGGAAGACTAGGCGTGCGGCGAGACTAGTTGGATGAAACCTTTGCATGTGTCATTTAGATTAGGTTTATATTTATGAGTTACCGCTTATGTATCATGTTGTCAACTAATTCGATCTATGCAATAGAGCTTTATGATGTCATATCTTGATGATCGACTTTACTTGTTTAAACATGTCTTCTATGATCATTCGCAAATCAAGTATTACCTTACATCTTTTATGCTTACCGAACGCGTTCATTATTTGTTGATGAGATAGCTCCCATAGCTATATGTCATTACAACCGCCTTAGAGCCATACATGAACTGTCTTGGTCACACCGGGCATGTTCTAGATTTCATGTTTACCTCCT
>JADLZK010009799.1:0-75439 GCA_015847255.1 Hyparrhenia diplandra
GCTTCAATCGGAAGCAGCGAGCGGCAAGCAAGATGAGCACGAACCTCTTTTGTAGATGAGCACCACACACAGCACGCAGCAGCAAGCAAGATTTTGTTGCTTCGGTAATGATGCTGCTGGAGAAGCGCCGGTCGGCTCCGTGACCGAGATCTCCCGCTCCGCATCCTCTTCCTCGTGCTCTGCATCGGCTCCGGCATGCTGCTGCGACACGGAGCCGCGTCTCGCCGCCGCCGCGTACGAACATCTCCGTCACGTCCATCGTCGCTGCGAGCGTCATCTCTCCGTCACGGCGCTCTTGAACCTGGCCATCTTCTCGCTCAACTTCCTGGTGGCGCTGCGGGCGAGCTGCCAGGTGCCGAGACCAAGGCAGCAGCGCTTGCCCGCCACTAAACCGCGACATCCGGAGCAGCGGTACCAAATGGCTTCGCCAGCGCCAGCCGAAGTACCAAATCGACCACTGGGTCGTCGTATACGTCGTGACTCAGCGAGAGCTTACCACACCCCAAGGCGACTGGTGAGCCCGCCGCCGCAGACGACGACAGCCGTCAGACGGCACGGTAGGTGCACTCGACGCCGCCGCTCGCCGCGACAGAGAGGAGGAGGCCGCTGCGGCTGGAAGGTGAGGAGGGGCGTCGAGAGGTGAGGGGAAACAAGGGAAACAATTTTGCGCGAGAATTGATGCAGGTTGCAACCCGGATACAGGAGAAGGCCGAACTCCTTCTTCACCTGGCCGGCTCGTTGTTTCGTACGGCGGGCTCCCTCCCCCTCCCTCAGCCCGGCCCCAAAGCAAAATTCTCCCAGCAGTCCAAACAAGTGCTATCCAAGCCCCCGGCCTGGATAAGACTTTTGTGACCAACCATACACACCCTGAATGGATAGCACCCCCGGAATCAAATGTTACTCAACTATAGAAGGGCGCTTTCGCCTTTGCGCGCCGACATGGAAGCCGATCGGAGTGTTCAGAATATTACATGTACATAGGTAGAGTATGCATGACGAGGAATTCAAATAACCACACATTGCCCGATTGAGGTGAAGTGCCTGATCAGGGTGTCAGCCATAGATTGTGCTTTGAGTTGTCGTGGAGTAGAATAAAACAGAGAAGCATACTTAACCATCTTTTAACCATAATAAATGCTGGAATATATGCGGACTTTTGGACATGTTTCTAAAATGCAGATGCAAGGTGTATATAGTAACTGCAGTTACATTAGATGAATTGATCTTCTATATATTCTTTATTTTTCTGGGGAAAACCCATACATAAATTTGCAGGCGAATCATATGAAAAATGGAGATATTCTTACCAAGGAGATACTCTTAACCTAGAAGGTCAAAGGATAATAAATTCATGTCGAAGCGAGTACAGAAAGATGTAACGGTCTGGCAAGGAATAATTGTTTAGTGCCAAATAAATCAGCTTCCATGTATATATCACGCCCAATTGGAAGTTGAGCTGGATGTTGTGCTTGGAAAAAGGAGCTGAAAAGCATAGAGGATGCCCAAATCAGCTTACAGCATATAACAGAAAATAGACGAAACATACACCTTGAAACAATAATATTTTTTTTTCATAAATCTATTAGGGCTGTGACAATAGTACGTAGTGGATGAGAGCAAAACATGAAGCGATATATATTTACTGACCTTGCTTGCTTGCTCATCTGCAGCTAAAGACCCATTGGCCTATATATAAACAGTAGGTAATGAGTATTGCTACTTCAATAAGGAATAAGACATGTTGTATCTGTTAAACCAAACAACTAATTCTTAATACCCATAAAGCCAATTCAACTGACAGTATAACGGTTTTTAAATAGCCATTTGAAATAGCTACTTCTTAATACCTAAATAAATACACAACTCAGCATACCTAGCCTACATTTTCTTAGAAAATGTGTCAGTAGATTCCTTTTAGTTCATTTTGCAGAAATCAAATAGTAAATAAAAACTAAAGCAAAAAAGGATTTGGGGAGACAAATTGTGTGATTATTTAGGAATCAAAGCACCTGGCTTCAAGACACAGATAATAAAAAGCGAAGATAAATGGTTATTTTAGATTTGATAGGGCACTAAAAAGAAAGTTTTAGCTGAACCCAACACCAAGATATCACTACCTTCTCAGAAGAAGCAACTTGAGATGTTGCCTTAGGTTTCCGTCCCACATTTCTTCCCCTTCTACAATTGTAGAGAATCAATTTTTAATAGAATTGAGCAGAGACAATCAATGTGGCCTAGCAAGCTGAAATGTGTATTAGTAACTCCAGTTAACAAAATGGTCATAATAAATGAACAGCTGCAGAATGCTTCATGTACATATCCCAAAGCAGGTGGAAAACCCATAGGAAACATATTTCCCAATAACTGAAGAACTGCTATGCTCAGCATTCAGTTGTAGGTCAGTCTTTCATAAGGTTTTTTGTACATATCCTGAAACTTCTAGGACAATATAGTTTTAGATGCACGTTTCTATGAGTGTAGTTCTGTTATTAATTATTAATATCTCCATTCTGCATCTCTTTGCCTTTCCATCAAGATTTGATAAAATAAAAATACCCATTGTTACTATGACTTCCTAAGATTATGTTGTCCTCCATATATGTTGGATTGTTACCAGCTTTCTGAATTCAAGCCATTACATATTCTATAGATCTCGGTACACAAGGAGCAGTAATAGAATTTTAGTTTGTTGGCGAACATCCAGATCACATATATGGAGTATAGCAACTTCCATAGAACCAAGGCAATACCATATTCCAAATAGAATATTTTTCTTAAACTAACCTTTGGTATTCAGAGTTGCTGAAAGGTGAACCTAGAGCTGAAACTGTATACCTGACCTAATCAGAAGGCTAACCACTACACAGTTTAACAGAGCAGGCATCAATCGCAGTGGTATACTTCATAGCTCCAAAAAATAGCTAAGGGATGCCTACAATGCCACGGTAAAATCTATGATATATTAGGATCACCAGAGGCCTTAAAATGGGTATTTTATTTTATCAAATCCATAATGTAACAATGGCTGTAACAACGCGATAATCTTAGGAAGTCATAGTAAATCAAACTGAAGGAAAAAGCCCGGCTTGTGCCCAAACTATAAGTTAAAATTGAACCCTGCCATTGGAATCATGTAAGGAAAAAATAGAACCTTTTAAAGGAGCCATGAGTGGAACATAGGCATGGTAAACATTAGAATTTTTTCACACAGTTTGATTGCTTCGATTTACAAAGGTATGGATGTAAGGCACACCTCGCTTACCTGAACCTCTAAATCGTTCACTTTAATCACCTACTGACCCAATCCTTGGGTTCCATATAACAGCCAACCTGGACTCCTTTGTCTGAAACAAACAAACGTCAATCATCAGAGCTCATAGATCATTGATCCATATATGATACAGGTTATAGGAGCAATATATCCATTTACAACTATCAGCAATAAACAATCCAACATATATGGAGGACAACATTTTAGGAAACAATACTTGGCATGCGTGGAAAAAGAAAAACTTGAACCCTGAATTTAATTACCACATGGATCCGCCTCACCTGTAAGCTAATCCACATTGGCAACTGCGCAAGATTAACCTGGAATTCAAAGGAAAGAGTCAAAAATAATGCAAAAATTATCTTAAATTGAAGTCCAATAGAAAAGCCATGTCTAACTATTTTACATCTGTACATGGCCGAGGGCTCACAAATTTATTTCAACAATAACAGTCTTTTAAAACTATAAGAAAAATAAATGTCTATATTCAGCTCATGGCCAAGTTTGCCTAACCTCAACGTAGTACATATGAGATGTCCTTTGCATGTGATCCATTGCATAATGAATTGCTTGCCGGCCCATTATCTTCACCATGGGAGGCTCTAGGAAAATGAAGCACTGGTGTCGCCATTCACAAACTATCAATAAATGATGAGATGACAATTCTCTTGCACTGACTCTAAAGAATTGAAAACAGGAAGGATAACATCTCCTCTCACAGGAAAACCAGAGCTGCAAAAAAAAAAGGCAAACACAAACACCCATATTATCTGATGTCAAGGACTGCAAGTAACACCCATATTATCTGATGTCAAGGACTGCAAGTAACTGAGTCAGTTAGCTTCATCTTCGGTAGCAAAAATTTGTTAGCCATGTAACCGTAAGTGTGTGATCAATGTTGGGGATGGTGTCGGTGGCCATGGTAACTGCTATTACTATGGCCAGGTTGTAACAAATAAAGCAAAAAAATTTGACCAAATATGATATGATTCACTTTTGCAGAACAAGAGATAGGAGAATTTATATAAGAATCCATCCAGTTGGCCTCTAATCTAATGGCAGCGGACAGAATGCTTAAATGTTTTAAGAAAACAGAGGTGTCACATGAACAGACCAAATTGATATCTCAAAAATCAGCGGACTCCTCTAGGAGCTCAGGAACTTGAACCTGCAATTGGATAATAAATAGCTAAGGTTAGTGCATATAGCATGATTAATAATACTTGAACAAAGGCATAGATGGCTTGCTTCTGAATCGTGAGCATCTATAACGGTCATGGAACATCCACATAAGCATTCAGATAGTGTAATGGTTTCAAGCTACAAATAGAGGCATTTACATTTGTGGTGATAAGCACATAAAAGTACAGATAATAATTATTGTGTTAAGTGGGTTACCAAGTAGAAAGCACATTTTCCAGTGTTCATTGTTATGTACAGGCTGGACACTGTACAAAAGCTGCTATACTTGTGAAAGAACTTATATATATATTTTTTTTGAAAGCAACCAACGAACACCATTAATGTTGATATCTTTATCTTGTGCACCTCATATAAGGTTATTTTGAGGTCTGTGTCCTTGTTAAATATGAGAATAACATTTTCCCCATACAGATCGATTAAAAAACAAATTTTTATGAAGATGCAATGTGGTGACTAAGAACTGGGACCTCTTTGTAGGTAAAAAAAAAAACACTTACTGATCCTTTCTTAGCACCTCTCTAAGGTAGATAGATTTGTGCTTGCCTTTGGAAATTAAACAGGAATTGGAGGCATATTAATGATGGAACAAATGACATCTGCAAATATTTATGTTAAACAAAGAATCAATGGTGTGCATATAAAATGATAAATAAAAAAATAGGATGACAAAAATACATCACAGGAAACTATATTGGTAGCAAAGGATAAATAAGCCAATTTGGTGACACAAGAAGTTGAAATAGGCTTTGCAGATGAAGCAACAGTGTGCATACTGACCCATTTAAAACCTTTGTTGTCCTGTAATGTAACTTCAATATAGGCCTCAACACACACCTAAACTTGGCCTCATATGGATCTTTAACATGAATACTCATTTAATCAAACACGATATTTATATATGTCCCTAGGTTTGTCTATTTTCCTAAGCACACCCCAATCTGATAGAGGTACATGAAAAACATACTTGGAGCAAATCTGATTATTTTAAAAAGATGGCACTCTTCAATTAGAACCTTTGCATATACTGAGACAACGTTTTCAGCACTCAATTATAGTAGTTAAAATATATGGGAAACGTAGTGCACTAATTAATAAATTATCTTGGTCAACAACAGATTCCAAAATATATGTGAGAAATGAATCCCACTCTCTACAACCATCAACAGCCTAACAAAGATCGAATCTTTCCTAGAATAAAGATACAAATCTTTCCTACTTCAAAACACAGATCTAGGCATGGAAGAGAATGGGGTGGTCCTACCTTGTGGGTGATAGAGATTGCA
Source organism: Hyparrhenia diplandra (assembly GCA_015847255.1). Classification (NCBI taxonomy): domain Eukaryota; kingdom Viridiplantae; phylum Streptophyta; class Magnoliopsida; order Poales; family Poaceae; genus Hyparrhenia; species Hyparrhenia diplandra. Next base: position 5,758 of record JADLZK010009799.1, read on the forward strand.
ACGTCCGGTCACCAATCCACTCGTCGCTGCTGCCGTGTCGCTGTTGTACAGTTACCTAGGGTTTCCTGTAGCAAGGGAAGAGAAGGGCGGCGTTGGGGGGAGAGAGGACGGTGGGGAGAGGAGGGGGAGGAGGACGCCGCCGCCGCCGCCGCCGTCGCGTGCGCCCGCGCCGGCAGCCGCGCGTGGGAGGGAGGGCGACGGGGAGGAGGACGGGGAAGAGCGACGGGGAGGAGCACGGGGAAGAGCTGGTGGCGTGAGTTTTTTTTTTTTTTGTTTGCTGAGAAGAGGGAGGCGGTATATATTTGGTTGGGGAGGCGGGGGTGTTTCCACAAAAGTGAAAGGCGGGCGGGTAATTGTAAAATTTGCACAAACTCTAAATTTTGGCTTCTTCGGGTGTAGAAGGTTGAGTAATACGTGGGGTAAAACGTAAAAAAGGGAAAACTAATTTACTGTTACAATGGGACTATGATGGGCCATCATGCGATTTTGAGAAGTAGGAGGACTTTTTGTAAAAAAAACCGGACCAATCAAAATTTTGGAGGCGACGTGGATAGGCTCCTTGGGCCGGAAAAACTTTGGTCCATGCGGTTTTTTAATAGCATGGTTCCCTCGTAACTCGTACCAGCAGCACAGTGACGCAAAACAACCAGAGCGTCAAACGTAATGCCCACACATCACGCCGAACATCACAAACCATGCCACAATCGTAAGGAAAACACATGTGATGACATCTAGCAACTCCTGCGTACGTTCACCAGCAAGGCAGCCCCGCTGTAGAACATGGTAAATCAGCGGCAACTAGGAATACATGCCTAGGTTGCAACAATGTACACATACAAGATCTACCAACTACGTATCAGTCTAACCTAAATGCGAAGTTACACTGCTCGGCATGGGCAACAGGCTGTGCAGGCACTAGACAAGGCTGCCTTACAACTGGGCAGCACAAGGGCCTTGTTCACTTCCCGAGTCTTGACTAGCGCTTTATTATTGCAACCTGAAAAATGTAGGGAAAAGTCTGAGCAAAGTATGAGCTGAAAACGCAACCCATTCATTGATCAACATCCTATCAAGATCAGAAAAAGGAAAACATTGAGAATGTGAGCTAAAAGCCGTGGTATCAAGAGCAGAAAAGGAAAACATTGAGAATGTGAGCTAAAGGCCGTGATAGGACTATTTTCTTTCTTCCTTTTTAGTAACATCTTACGATCTAAAAGTACACCATTCCTTTGTGGCTGTAGCACCAATTGACTAAGCAATCAAATGCGTTTCAATTAACGGATAATGAGAACTTTGGGTATCGCAAATTCACATTTCAGATCAAGGAACATCCACAGATGTCGGAAGGAAGAAAAATGATTCTGATTACCTGCAGCCTTAACTTTTCCAAGCACGGTCTTTGCCAGCTTGAATGCCCTACATTATGTCACCAGAATAAGCAGCATGACTTGAATTCTGGACATATGAATAAAGTAGTCACAGCAGACATTTAGATAATGGAATAACCTAGAGTACCTGTTGAATCCGATCGGGATCAATGGAACCAGGAGCCTGAAATTGGGAATAATTTAATTCCTGCATAAAAGTTTGTGCTCCATAAATATAGAATATCACAATTTATTATATAATAACACATAACACCAAAAGAAAGAAAAACAAAAGCCAAGGGCAAAGTTTCCAGAACTGACAACTAAAAGACAGCTCAATACATATAACTGATACATCCTTATCCTCTTTGTATTTATGAGCACTAAAAAGGAAGATGGTAAAATAAAATGATACATGAAATTCAAAAGCAACTAATCTGAATATATATGATGTGAGCTATAGTGAGAAAAATGCTAAAAAAGGAGAATGCATTTGAATAACTTCAGTTCATCCAAGAGATCTCTTTTAAGCATATCTGGACACAAGCAAAATACCAACATAAAACTATAGATTGCTATCTGGAAACAAAATAATATCCCACAAACCAAAACTACGATGGAACATAATGTGCACCTGCTGTCTCATATGCATTTGTGTCTGTCCTTGTGCCTGGGGAAGCTGTTGAATCGGTTGCATGGATGTAAGTGATTGACCCTGTGGCGGTGACTGCAGTTGCTGTACAGCAATCTTCTGTTGGTGCTGTTGAAGCAAAAGCAGTTTCTGTTGCTGCTGCTGCTGCTGCTGCTGCTGCTCATACAGCACATACTCTTCAGGCTTCTCCCACTGCAGGGACACAATAGCTCGTAGGAATAAACCAAAAAATTTGCTAAAATTTAAAATGATGAGCACCATTCCTCACCTTACTCTCACGAGTAATGCTATTGTAGTAGTACTTAAAACCTTCGGGAGGTATGCTCTGTCCAGTTGGTTAAAGAAACTGCAGGTGAACCAACCTGCTGTGGAGTTGCATTAATGTTTATCGAATAATGGCACCCAGAGCACCAGGGTTACTGGATTGCACTGGCTGCCCAGACTGAAAAATGAATTACATAGAAACTTTGAATGCATTTTAACTGAATATGTAACAGACCCAAGAAAGAACAGAAACATATAAATGATGACAATGGAAGGTTACAAGGGAAGCATAAATACAGAGTGATGTTATATCATAAGTTGCTGTCTGATGTTGTAGCTATGAGGAAATTACCTGCTGTTTAGGAACCTGTGCAGAGGGTTGCTGATTTAGGTTAGACTGCTGCTGCATTAGTTGTAGCTGTTGCTGAAGCTGATAAATCGCCTGCTGTGAAGATTGATAACTAGACTGCAAAGCTGCCTGCTGTTGAAGCAGCAACTGTGGTGCCTGTGAAGGCATCTGCTGCATCGACTGCTGGAGCATTTGGGGAGCAACACTGGTGGGAAGTTGCTGCTGGCCAGGAACAGCTTGCATTGAATTGGACTGTACAGATGGAGGGGCCTGTAAAGCGCCTAGAGAAGCATTCTGTTGCATCGATGGTTGCGACGCAGGAGGTTGGCCAGGTAATTGCACAGATGAAATATTCTGGCCAAAATGAAACAGGTCCCATGGATTGTGGGACCTGAAGTTGCCCAATCTGCGGAACAGGCCCCTGCAGAGGCTGTCCTGGCTGAGCATTCTGCAGTTGTACAGGGAAATTCTGTGGTTGACCAGGTGGCTTTTGCAAGGGTGGGATCTGTTGGCCTCCTAGATGGTGCCCCTTGTACCATGGGAGTGTTCATGCCCTGAAAAGCAGAGTCCCCATCACTATGGCATAACAATTTCCATTAAAAGGAAAATCATGAGATAAAAAGGAAGTAATAATACAACAAACTATACCATGTGTGACGAAGTTGGCACAGCCGTCTGATTTGACAAGGAACCATTTCAGGGAACATCGGAGGCCGAAAAGCAGCCTGTCATGTTTTGGAACTAAAGGTTGGGAAATGGACTAAACAGAAGTAAAACCGTAACGAAGGATTGACTTGAAACATACATTATCTGCTGATGTTACAGTGCCACCACTTAGTGGCAAGGGATTGTCAGATCCAAAATTATTATATTGGTTGGGTGCCATTGACCTTGGACTTGATGGACGCCAAGATTCCAGAGGCATATGCCGCCCCTTGATTCATCAAGATTGGCTGTTGGCCTGAATTACAAATAATGAATAGCAGTAAGAAACCTCCGATGAACTGCTAAACTTCTCCATGTATTCCATCCATTTTTAAATATAAGATATTTAATGTTTTTTTGTTTTTCGGACAAGCTAATTAGTTCGAGAATAAACTATTAGCTTGTCTTAAATGTCATATATATATAGGAAAAATCTTTTGTAGGAGTACCTACTCCCTACTCATAATCGCACACAAATACACCCGTGGCCCTCCAGGTAGGTTAGCGGGTCAAAAACAGACCCGTTAGTGCGGTATATATAGACACACAACCCTCTACAACCCGGGCAGCGCCCGCCCTTGCCTCCACCTTGCCTTCTCCGGCGGGGCTGTTAGCGACGCGCCGATTAAGCTGGCGCTTGCCTTCCAGCCCTAGGAGTCCAACCCGTCCCCACCGAAAGCAGCACCGTGCCAAAGTGCGCCATCGTGATCCCGTCGTTCGAGATCCGCAGCCGAAGTCCGCGGCGCCATCATCCCGCCGCTTGAGATCCGACGCTGCCTGTATCATCTCTGCCGAACAGTGTGCCCGTGTGTGCATCGCGTCTCCGCCGGGCCCATTGCCCGCCTCACGCTACACGGATGCGGATACGTGTATCGGATACAATACGTATCCGATACGCGGATACACTATTCTCCCATGACACGGGATACACCTAAGATTTTTTTAATAATATTAATAATAACATGATTTAATATAAAAACATAGTTCACAAATTAAAATATCGCTTTAAAAGTCATCGATAAATCATACAGGGACACGTGTTCCGCAGGGACACTATTCTTCTTCTTTTTGCTGGTCATCAACTTCAATTGGAGCCACGATCATCACACGGCGCCATGCCTGTATACAGAACATAACTACAAGGATCGTTGATTCTTTGGGACTAAAAGCTAGGGCTAGAGGAGATCACCCCGAGGGCGAGGAGAGGGTTGCATCTGCTTGCAGCCTTGCACAGCCTAGCCCCTATGCGCGTGGGAAGAGTGGAATTTGGGCCATGAAGCTTCATGGGCGTGATCCAAATCGCCCACGCGCATGCTAGTATCCAGGCGTATCCAATCTTCTTAGTACGGCCCTGGATGCGTATCCATGGCATTATCCATTTGAGTATCGGATACGCTCACGCAACCCCGCTGAAGGGATCGTAGTTGCCCGCATGCACCATCGTTGTGTCGTCCCGCAGGGCCGGTGAGAAGTGCCCCGCTGGGACACCATCGAATCCAGGTTTGGTCGAGACTCAGAGTTCTAATCTTTCTGTTGTGATCGATTTGTTTATTCCAATCAAATCCCCTTTGCAGCTTGCTGATCCAGGACAGTTTGATTCCATTGATCTGGTTGCTATCGCACTGCTTCTTAAATTAAATCACCTTATTTTGCATTGAGACACTTCTTAAATCAAATCGCGATTTGCTTCTCGCACTTGTCTGACAAATCTGCACGTTACATGTTTGCATATCCGGAGAAGATCAAGGCATATCGTTGTCACTTTATCGTTGTATTTACTCAGATTAGATCAGAGTCCCTTTTAAATTTGAGTATCCTCGGATACTTCCTTTTTTTTAGATTGAGTATCACTTCATACTTTATGGAATAACCATATACTGTACTAATACTCGTTTGCATATATCCATATATACTCTCTCTGCCCACTGCCAACACGCACGTATATGACTCACAATGGTCAAGTATGTACTCATACTCCATATACACATGTATGCTACATACTACATGGTGTATGTGCTAATACTCTGCCAAAATGTTATACACAAACGTATACGCATTACTCATTTTAAAAAATAGTATGTACACCTACTATCTACCGAAAATATGAGAGTATGTAAACATACTCCTTTGTAACATATAAAAGTATGTACACGTACTCCTTTTAAAATAGTATATATGTACACCTACACCTAACTTAAAAAATATCAAAAGAGTATGCAGACAAGCTCCATAATATTAAAAATAAAGTATATACATGTATGCGCATTTTCAAAACAGTATGTACACATACTCTACTTACTCTTATTAAAAAAATATATGAAGGCACATATATATATATGGGCATACTGCCTACGTATCCACACACTACTATACTTGTCCTAGGTATACCGACATACTCTTCTCTAAAAAAAGTATGAACGCATACTATAGTATATATATATGGGCATACTGCCTACGTATCCACACACTACTATACTTGTCCCCAGATATACCTACATACTCTTCTAAAAAAAAAATAGAAGTATGAACGCATACTATAGTATATATACATATACTTGCCAAGAATAAAGTATGGTATATATGGTACGCATTTTATACGTGGCATGAAGCCGTCACCGGAAATCTTGGAGATAACTTCCGATGCATGCATGCAGTTTTGAAAAATTGAAAAGTCACAAAAAGGAGGGTGTACGCTGGCGCCTGACTAATGGATCTAGTGGTTGCTTTCAAACCCGATTAGAGGAGGGAATAACTACTCTTGGGAGTGCGAAAACCTCACTTGATTAGTTCAATTGATTATTAGACAGATTCTGTAAGGAAGAAAATACACAGAAATGCACTTGTTTCACTTTCAGACATTTCATTGTTGTCTATATATCATAATACCTTATCTATCCCTACTTTAAACATCTTTTGCAGATTATTTTAGAGCTACTGTGTTATTCTTGTGTTATTCTAGAGTTAATATTTGGTTTTCACAAATGCACTTCAGTAGACACCCTTAGCATCAACAACTCATGTGAGAGAGACCATGCCTGTTTCATCTCATTACCAACTTAATTCAATTGTTCTTGCGAAAAAAAATTACTGAATAATTAGTGAACTCAAACCTGATAACAAGTGCTGCATCCGATCGTGAGCTGAAACCAGGACCTCCAAATGCAGGGCCACCCCTAACCAGAAAGGTAAATCCAAAAGCAGAAACGGTAATTATTATACTTATCTTATGTATAAACAAAATAACATATGCAAAAAAAGAAACATAGTCACAGTTGTTAATCACCTCGATTCTCCAGGTCTAGGCCTCTTAGGATCAGCAAATCTAATGACTAATGGTTGCTCGCACCCCTAATAACGGAAATAAATACATCATAAATATCCAGAAAGCTAAACACACAATATGTCAGTTGGCAGAGAAATTTACCCTCATTATGTAAGTCCCATTAAGGGCATTCATAGCCTCCACTGCTGGCTCTTTTGATGAGAATTTGACAAAGCCACAACCTTTACATTACATATATTACAAGTTAAAACAAAAAGGTTGGAACGGAAGAGTATAGCTAAAGCAAACAGGCTTTCATAAAACCTCGGCTCTGCCTCATGCCATCTCTCATAATGTAAACATCTTCCACATGACCATATGGGGCAAATATCTGAAAATTGTATGCTTTCATCATCAATCCTTGGAAAAAAAGCTACTAATTTGTGTTAATCATGTCCTCAAATGCAGATAATACAGTATCACAGGTTGATTGTGGACACCGAGCAGTAGTTTTTAAATCTACATACTCTCAGATGAGCAAATCATTAAATCATCAAGGAACAAAAAGGAAAATAAGAAGTTCAACCTACTTACCTCTTCAATCTCCTTAGGAGTTGCTTGCTTATTGAGGGATGCAACAAATAACTTGTGCTCGATGGCCCCTAGCAAATTTGTCACAAAAACTGATGAAATTGCCCAATAAGTGCAAATAAAAGATCTGAAGAAAAACAACTATCATTTAAAGAACCAAGCAAAGTTTGCTTTCTGAATATGATCATATAAACCAGATTACAAGAACAAATAGTAAAGAATCCTTAATGAATACTCCCTCTGTCCCAATTTTTAGTGTCGTTATAGCTACAGTTCCATGTCCCAATTTAACTGTCGTTTTAGGCCACTGTATACGGTTATAGTTTTTCCAAACGGACGCGGCTGGCACGCCCGGCACTAGCACGCCTCGCACGGTCCGCCGGGCACGGGCACGGTAGGCACGCTTACATGAACCGCGTGCCATGCCCGATGTGCCACTCGCAGCAGAGGTCGCACTAGCACGCACGCGATTTAGCGCCGGAGCTGCCGCGCTACGTGCCGCGTTGGGCACGGCGGCACGCCGTGGACCGCGGCCGCCTGAGGTTGCCGCTGTGCCGCGGCGCAGGTCGACGGGCGCCGCTGTTGCTCGCTGGGACGCCGCCGCCTGGCCGCCGCCACCGCCACCGCCGCCGCGGCCGCTTTGCCGCCGCTGCTCGGTCGCCGGGACGCTGCTCGGGAGGAGGAGGAGTCACCGCCACGGGACGCACGGGAGCAGGGAGGACGGGAGGAGGCGCCATGGGAGCACGGAACTTGGAGAGTTGAGGCGTGGAGGAGGAGGATGCAGCTTGGAGAGTGGGAGAGAGAGGAAAGTGACGGCCGGGAGCCCTGGGAGAGAGAGAGGAGAATGGGAGAGAGTGAGGTGAGAGATTAGCTTATGTATCTAGGTTTTCAATCCAACGGCCGACAAGAGAGTTTGCTCCCCATCCAACGGGCGATGGAGCCGTGCCTCCACCGCGCTGCGTTGCGGACCGGGCCGTGCGGCACTACGGTGGAATCTCGGCCAGGCCGGCACGGGCCAGAACGGGCGGGGCCGTGCACCGACATCGGAAATACCGGCCGGACCGACTTGGGCCGCGCTTTTTCACATCGTGCCCGTGGGCCGCCCGGGGCCGGCCCGCCCGCTTGGAAAACTGTATATACGGTCCTCACCCTAGGCCTAGACATGCAGCCGGCCACCCCCCCGCCGGGCACACACAACACCCCTCGCCCACTCGTCTTTGTTCTCGCCCACTCGCGGGCTTTGTTCTCATCCACACGATTGCTGCGCGCTCGCCCCGTTTATTTTTATGCTGCCCGACAAAGAAGACAGGCCATGCAACGTTTATCGCTTAGGGGCATGTCTTTTACACGCTGTATTGTTCACCGTGCCCTCGGATCCGACGACACACAAAATGGGACGGAGGGAGTAGTATTTTTCAGATACATAAAAAATGCAGAAACAGAATAGAAGTCACTTGTAACTGTAAAACGTAAAACCAAGATTGTGAAAGCACAATAAATTTGTCTCTACATGTTGTATATGCTACAACAAACAAAAATGTTCTGTAATAAGGGACATGATGGTGCTAAATATTAGAGAAGCTGGCACTGTGTAAATGTATATGTGTGTGAGACTATGGGTGTGCTGGGTGTGTTTTACTGTACTTTCTTCTTATTATTAGTGCAATGGTATGCATCTCTCCTGCATATTCAATGAAAAAAAAAACTAGTTTTGAATATGCACTTTTTGAGCAAATAGAGCACATATAGAGCAGGTAAACTGCTGAAGATCACAGCATTACCATGACGTTCCCTTTCACCATCAGCATATCTAACTTGAATAGGGCCCATCGCCTTAACATAAACAGATTTATACAGTCAATAATCTGCAAACAAAGAACAGAGCTTAACAAATAACTTACAAGGTACCTACTCCAGGTAAAGTGTACTGGTTGTGTACCAGACCCCTGATGGCCCTCTCTCCCTCTTCAGAAGTAGCATATTTAACAAAACAACAACCTGGGAATGCACAAAATGTAAATTACTCAGTCAGATATTATTTTCTGTATATCCCATTGTGGTCTGATATAGGAATATATATATATGCCGTAACGTAATAGTTAGTGAACAGCAGGGGCAAAGGAGATACATTTGTCTTATATATATACTTGTTCTAAACAATCAAGAAAAAAACAACCAAGACCATTTCACAGTTCACGAGCAAACCCCATTCAGGAGTGCTAAAGCATGAAAAGAGTAAAAAAAATATAAAGACTTTGCAGGTCATATCACAATATTAAGCTATGCTTTGTATTTGCAACTGACAGACACTCAATTTTGAAGTTACACCTAAAACATAGAACATCAGGTACATAAATTTTAGTGACACCCAAATATTACATGGAATGAAGAAAATAGTGCACTTCACACACCAAAAAGCAAGGATATCTAAACTCAGCTATGGTATAGTTAAAATTGTGTTTGCGCTTAGGATGACATTTTGTGCAGAAAATGCAAACAGTGCCAGGGCCTTAACATAGCACTGATGCACCAAATCTACAAATATAATAATATAAGTAGTCATACACATAAATGTCACAGAATGAGCAACAAATATCAAGTGTTAAAGTTATAAGAAACTGGCCATCAACATGTCCAAGAAAGTTCCTTGGGTTCAATCACAGAAGGTTTAGACGGCTCCCAGTATATGCAATACAGTAAAAAAACATTAACAAAGATCCATCATCATCCTCATACAGCATATTTTGATAGCAGCAAGTAACAATCTAGCATAGCAATTGCCAAAAAGGCTAGCTTCAATAAGCTGATAAAAGTGAAACACAGCAGCCCTGTGTTGATTAAACTAGGCACCACAACAAGCTGATTTCTGGTATATATATTGAATAAAAATATATATATATAGCAAACCATTAAAATGGTATGACCTGTGAGCTAGCAAAATCACTAAATTATGCTGTTCCATGGTGACGCTTTACAGCTGCATCTGATAAAGATGCATTCAATAGAAGATGAAAAAACTGTGAAGTGCATGGTAAATAATGCTCAAATAGTCTAGATAAAACACGGAAAGTTACTTCAAAAGAATGATATAATAAGAGGCTGCGCTAAAGACCCAAAAGGTTTTCGGAAAAAAAAAAAAAAGGTTATATAATACTGTGATGCCAATTCAACCAGCATCTGATAGCATCCATGAATAACCCTTTCGGTAGAAAGTATGAAGTTAATCCAGTAAATGAGAGTATAATCTGTCAGAAGACAGAATCCACTACTAGTTGCTTAGCACAAAAGTACACCAACAATAATGAGCAACAGTTTCCATCCATCTATCACATCAACCATGTGATTTCAAACTGCAGCTTGATTCACATTATTAAAGGCAATCAAATCATGTATTGTGAAGGCATTGAAATCCAGATTTGCACTTCTATCACAGTAATGCAGCCAGAATCAGTGTTCAGCTTCAATTTTCCCCTAACATAAGCAGCAGCAACAAAGGCCAACTGAAAAATTCATGCACAAGGACTTTCTGGCACATTCTCATCAGCTGCATGTCAAATGATCCAATCCAGAATAGGCTTAACAGTGAATTACAGACAAGCGGATACAACGATAATATTTCTGCAAGGCTGCAAGCCAAGCACTTTGAGTGACAATCAACACACATAGAAGATGAAGCGCCATTAGCTAAGTGACCATGCTTACATTAGATGCAAGACAGGGCACACGCACAGGTACATCATCGTGTGTCATCAACATTTAGCTCCAAGTTACAGAACTTTAAGCACCACTAGCTGGAAGAATTATTACAAAGACCGCATTTGTGTAACCGTTGTTGTGTCAAGCAACATCATCCAGTGAGGGAAACGCTACACATCCAAAATTTACACTCAAATATCCACAAATTGCATATAGCAAGAACATCATCCAGTGTCAAAGCCACAACTCCCAAGATTCATAATATTCAAGGAACAGGTTTTCAGACCACCCATGAATACTGGTACCCATCAAATCAGATGAATCTAGATTGACGGTGCACAACACACGATTTCCAAACGGTACAAGGTCATCAACACCAAACACACCAGCCACGCGATCAATCGCGGACAGCAATATGCAGCTATACTGCATCATCCAATGACTTCGCATCGAGGGATTCAATTGCTCACATTAAGGAATTTCACATCACATGCAATTCATGATTACATGGATAATAATTAATAAATCTTAAACAGTTAAACCATGAAAGGAAAGGATGGGAAGTTTTGTATTGATTCATTATAAGGTTATATAAGTTCTTGCAACAGAATCAAGACACACAGATGCAAAGGTAAAAACAACAACATCATTGCTACCAGAACCACAGGGCATCCTGAAGATGAATATCATCCACAACTTAGGTACAAAATTTGCTGCCTTGTGGAGCAGTAGAGTTGTGGGTAGTTAGGTTGCAGTAATCAGCGGACAGTTAGTCGCTTCCATTCTAGTCTTCTACTGAGTCCACAGGAGACTAACAGAATGGAAGCACAGCAAATGAAAATCAACAATCGCCAATCTAACTGAGAGAAGATGCAACCTTGTTGCTCCTATAACCTCTCAGAAACCTGAAAACAAAAGAGATACGATTGTGATAATACAAGAAAAAACAAAGCCTTAGCACACCTTGTTGTTCACGGTCTTCCTATCCTTAATTAGAGCAACTTCAAGAACATCTCCATGTTCCTCAAATAAAGGACGAACCTAAAGACACAAGAATCTGTCACAAACTGAACAATACAATAAAAATATAAATAAAAAGATTAGGCATCACAAGCACAGAAAATAACGCATTTTGCATTAGTTTTATTCAAGATTCAACTTGTTAGCCAAAAAAAGAAAACAACTAACACAATGATCATTATGGTGGCTGGAGCTGACAAGAAATGGTGTATGAAATTATTGTCTTGATGCAGCTTTGACTGCATCATAACAAATCCAAGAATTAACTTTAAATATGTATACCTATGAGCTGATATATATGATGACAAAAAGAGTGTGTTTGCATGGGATCCAAATAGGGCCTGGTCTAAAGTTTAGCCACTAAACTTCAGACCACTTTAGCTCTTGAGGCTCCAAACAGGAGGTCTAAAGTGTTATCCAAAGTATAGCCAACCTCACAAAAACTTTAGACCACACAAGTGAGCTAAAATGGTCTTAAGTTTTAGTCCTTAACTTTGGACAACTTTTTAGAACAGAGGATCTAAACAGGGCTTTTAGCTAGAAGGTTTTAGTTTGTTTTGTGCAACGATAATAACACAACATCATACATAAGTACAAATAAAACCATATCAGGTAAGAAGAAATATAATGTTTAAAAAATAAAGATGCTAGCAAAACATAAAAAAGTTACTATGCAAGAAAAGAAGATAGTAGCATGGAAGTAATGCTCACGCCTTCTTCTTCAGTTGCTGTCCTTGGAACAGATCCGACAAAAAGCTTGACATAGTTACTTCTACTATCATGATCTGCAGGAACTTTTCAAGAGCAAGCAATATCAATATTTAAGAATTTGAAAAGAAAGGGTAAGAGATTAGGATTAAGATTTATTTCCACTCACATACTGCACTTTCACATATGGTCTTCCTACCATGGAATGATAAATTCAACATTTTTACCAATATATTTGCTGTATAACATTGTGTTGAAAGGGAAGCTTGAAAGTTAAAAAGGAAAACTAAATAAAAGTTAAGTAACCTAACTCTAGCTATCAAAGTTTTGAGATGTCTGACAGATGTTTGAGACCAAAGGTAAACCTATTCACAATTGAAGTGAAGTTTTGAGATGTTTGCCGTGTTGTATTGGATAGGAAGCTTCAAAGTTTATAACCTAACTCCAACTAGAACTTTTGAGATGTCTGGGGATGTTTGAGGATCAAAGGTTAACCTGTTGACAAATGATAATTGACAGTGAGAATTTTGGCATGTTTGAGTTAATATTGACATTTCAACATTCTAATTCTTTTGAATATCAAATGTTGAAATAAACAGATCTGCCCAAACTATAAATTGAAAATTCTACAAATTTATAACATATATCAATAAAAACCTAAGAAAAAAATCTGACCCTATGGTGTTGCAAAAGTTAACCATGCATCAAGGGAACTGTGGGTGTCCCTCCCTTCACATGTAGAAAACCTGGACAAGGTGCACTGACTACATCAAAAAAACACTAAGGAGCTCGTCTATTAAAAAGGTTGGTGGTTTTGTCATCACAGCACATGCAGGTATGACCATATTACCCATCTGAATCCTGCTTGGCTTTCTATCAGCACCAAACCCTAGCTACGCTTAACCAAGCTCAAGCTCCCCATCTTAGGTTGGCACAACCCTAATAATAGCATTGCATCCAAAAGGAGCACATAATTTTGGAACGAACCTTGAAATCCCCACGGCCTCCGCCTCTGTTGCCGCCGCCGTAGCGGTTCCTCTGCTCGCCGAAGTCGTTCCCGCCGCCACCACCGCCTCTGTACCCTCCACCGCTGCTAGAATAGTCGGAAGAACCACGGTAGGGGTGGAACCTCCCGCCACCGCCCCCCCCCCTCCACCTCCATCTGACGCGCCGCGGGAGGAGTAGCGATGGGGCGGGCTACCCCTAATCCGCCGCCGCCGCTGCCGGACCAGCGGGAGGGACCCCGCTGGAACCGGGCTCCAGAGCGGTCTCCGCCGGTGGAGGGAACACCCGAGCGATCGCTGCCACGGTGCATGTCGCGGAGCTAGGGTTTTGCGGGGAAGCAGGTGGAGAGCACGAGAGCAATGGGAGGGACGACTAATGACTTTTAACTTTAATTAATATACCATTACTAAGTTAAAAATATGCCCCTATGTTGCTATTTGGGTTAAGCATGATTAAAAATATATTTTTTTGGCAGCGATGAATATAAATTTTATGAAAAATAATGTAATGATTTAAGGTATATTAGAAGCAAAGTACATGATTATATGATTTTTTTATACCAAAACCTGCACGACTTCTAATACCAAAGGGAGTATATATTTTTTGGCAGCGTGATGAATATAAATTTTGAACAATGATTTAAGGTATATTAGAAGTACATGATTATATGTTTTATATCAACCTCGCACGACTGCCGATTCCAAATACTACCCGTCTCTCCCTTTGTATTTTTTGGCACCATGTATTCGCACCTTCTCACGTATTCACTCCTTCTCACAGTGAGTGTCCGCAAAACATTGAGAGAACGCTTGTGATAGGAAAAACGGTGTCGATGTCGGATTCTACCACCGCCGTCGCCGAGGAGCCCACTAGCCGGGCGGTGTCATCAAGAGAAGGCAAAGAAAGGCATTTGGTCTGACGCGTTGGGCGCACCAAGCCCGGCTTTGGCCGCGATGGCGATGGAGGCGCGACTTACGTGCGAAGTACACACCGGCCACGCAGGGAGGTGATGGAGCGGTCGGCCCTAGCCGGGCCACACGAACGGGCGTTCATAGAGATGGCGCCGCGAAAACTCGTCGTGGTCGACAATTGCCGCCGACGCCCTAGGCGGCCTATAGGCACGACCATGTCTGATTTTCTAGATTTACTCGTTGATCGATTCGTGTGTGGATGATTTATGGTGAATTGATTTTATAAGTTGTTTCTTTTTAGAGTTTGTTTGATTTGTGTTTGATCGATTCTTCATCAGTTTGATCTCTTGCCGATGACGAAGATGCCAAACAGGCAGGGGCAGTGGACCATGAGACATATAAGAGGGGGTAACAGGCGGAAGGAAAAAGGCGAAAGGAAAAAGGGTGAAAAAAGTTGTGGTAGAAATTTTCTTGCTTTATTAATAGCTATAGATTATGAAAGATTTTTTTTCTCGACTCACCAGGTGTGGATACGGTATCACTAAAGAACTCTACCGAGTCCACCGTAGGGTTCTATCCTGACCTACTATTGGTATTTATTAAGTGCAAATAAAATATGAAGGATTCCGCAAGCGCACAGAATACCATTGTAGCTTTTTCCCGGGAGTATTCCAGAGTATCGTATTTATCCATAGGGAAGCAAGGGTTAAAGAATCTAATAACTCACAATCATACATGTACTAACTTAGCAAACCACTAGACTAAAGTGAGCGGGGGTAAATCATAGATGATAGGAGTTATGAATAATATCGCACGCAAGAGAATTCCTATGATAGATATGTAACTGAGCAAGTTGAGAGGATAATGGGAGAGATCAAGGTTCCTATGTACTTTTCTATTACTTAGGTTCTATGATAGCAAACACACAAAAGCACTTTGGAGCAGCAGGTCCTTTCTAACTCTCGAAGAAGACGGGGAAAGAAGGTAGTTGGGAGAAGGCTGCCAAAAGCTCTACGAAACACCAATCCAAGCGTGGTGGATTACACAGGCCGGCAGGGCAGTCACCTCTGGGGCTACCACAACTAACCTTAGGATTGGGCGCAACGTCAGGTAACCTATAGCCTAGACACCATGTCTATACTATCGATTACTACTCTAGTTACCTAGAATAACTAGAGCCCTCAATACGAACGGAGATCCCATGCAATGGCATAACAACTATACTAACCAATTATATGAAAGACATGAAAGTAAATAAAGAAGATAAATATATAAATCATAAGTCTTACAAAGAAAGGATACAGGACATACCAAACACTGAAAGACTTGTCCAGAACCAGAGCGCAACTCCGCTCTCCCTAACATAGTTGCTAATCTACTATATTGGAGAGTCTAGCCCTAATTCTCTAGTATGGAAGAGAGGTTGTCCTCACATTAGGACACCTCGATGATAATCAAGAGATAATGAATGGAATGAATTAGAGTTTCACCTAGGGGCCAAGGGGTCTAGTTATATAGCCCCGGAGGACGCACCGTGGCCCTCGAATCAAACCGACCTTGATCAACGGCTTAGATTGCATGGCAATGGTGGTGGAAGAGTCCTTGCCAAAGGGGAGAGTGCCACGTCACTGTAGCAGCATGGCCAAGCTCCTCCTCTAGCGCGGGTCGAGCTAGCCCAATGATAGATGGGCCCTACCTTGTAGGGGGTTGTCTCTGGTGTCTTCTAGAGTCTTCTTACGTAGGATCCAAATTGAATTACTTCACGGGTAAGTCTTTACATCGTATGTGTTGCAAACTCTGGGCTTTTTTCTGTTTAATCCCTGAAAATATATAAATCACCAAAACTCATGGAATTTTGTTAGTAAAGCCCCTAGTCTATGTTTTTATTCTTTTTATGCCCTTATTTCATGTTTAGTTGACTATTAAAAATATGCAATAACAGGAGTCAACAAACTCCCTCAAGCTTACCTTTTGCTAGTTCCTTAGGAAAATTAATTTATACTTTGAACTGGATTAGGAGCTGCTACAATGCTTTTATCGGGTACCAAAATAAATGGTACCCCTAATACCTCGTTTGTAAGAAGGATTACCCCAAAAATGTGATCGGGGTGTTAACAATCCCAAAGCATCATCATCTGAGGGCCCACGCGTAGGAGGAGAAACAACGACTCGCCCGAGACCCCCTCGCGGAGAGGGGGACCTGACCGATTCGACCAAGACCCTCCTCGCGTTCTACCCCTCGGCGAATCTCGTCTGTTGCCGGCTGTGAAAGCCAGATCGTGCGCATTGAATGTGCTCTGGCAAGTCAGACTCCCTGACACCCCGGATTCCCTCGTCAACGGGCCCGCGGAGGTCAAATCCTACTGCAACGCCATCATCGCAGCCAGAAGATAGACTTTAAGCACATTTCGCGCCTTATCGAGCATTGTTTTGGCCCAACCGAAGCAAGTAGCCCGCAGTAGCAGCGTCTGTTGGTATTTGATAAGCCTACAGAAATATTTATAGTTTGTATAATCCGCAAGCGAACGAATACCGGTGAGCACTTCACCCGGGAGAGGGTTTCAATATCGAATCCACATGGAGACTGATGTGAAGATAACTGAGGCATATAACTAATCCCTAAGCAGCAATCAAAGACTTAAGAGGATAAAGAGGTAAGAAGATTCCTATGGTTGTCTAGTTCTTACCCTTGTAAGCCATGTTGATATTGTCTTAAGGGGGCTTACTCAAAGGAAAACATGAACGAAACATGCAATCCTCCAGCAACAGGGTCCTACTTGGCCTATCCAACGGGATGTGGACTCCAAAGGAATCAATGGTACTGTCACTACCATGAACTACCACGCTCCGGAAGGTAGGGTGCATTCACAAGCAACCTCGGTCTAAGCCCCATGCCTAAACCCAAGCTACCCCTCTAATCTATAGCGTCCTACAGATTAAAGTACTCAAATAAGAGTTGTGAACAATAAGAATAATAAGAACATTTACTTACTTAAATAAGAAGTTGATCCGCCATAGAAGTCTCAGGATCAAGTGCCATAAGGCCTTTGATCCTGGAGGTACAAGCATAGAGGAGTCACCGACAGGTCCGGTGCTTCCCTTTCTTCTCCTCCACCCACTCTTTAGCTCTCAAGACTAGATCTAGTCACTCTCTTGGGGTACTACAGATCTAATCTATCAACTTGATGCTATGCTCTTCAACTCACTCTAGGGCTTCTAGTTCTACATGGTGTTCTAGTCTAGATTGGAACTAGAGAGGAGAGGTCAGGCCTTAGCCTGTTGAGTATTGAGTTGAATAATGAATTAGGGTTAACCCTAGGGGTAAGGGGTCTGCTTATATAGGCCTTGGCGATGAACGATGACCATTGGATCAAACCGACTTTGAACAATGGTATAGATACAACCTCAATGTCGGTGGTAAACCGCCATAGAAAGGAGAGGCTGACATGTGGGACCCACATGGCGGTCGCCATGGATGGGCCTAGCGATCGCCAGGACCCTGGGCCACAACCATGTCTCCTTCCTCCTGGTGTCTTCTAGAATGTTTTAGTCCACCTTTTGGGTTGAGTTACTTCACGGTCAAGTCTTGTCATCGTATGGGATGTAAACTCTTAGGTTTCTCACCGTTCTTATCTGCTTTTATCTGTTTAATTCCTGAAAAGATATAAATCACCAAAGCTCGTGGAATTATGTTAGTAAAGCCCCTAGACTTATGTTGATATTCATTTTATGCCCTTATTTCATGTTTAGTTGACTAGTAATATTATGCTATAACAGGTGTCAACAAGCTCCCCCAAGCTTACCCTTTGCTAGTCCCTTGCAAAGCCAAACTTAGCAATGGATCAGGAGTTGCTGCAACGCTTTCACACCTCAAAAGTACACATGCTTTCAAACAAAATTTCTCCTCCAGATAAGAATAAACTGTTCAACCTTCAACTTACCCATATTACCTTTAACCATGGAACTTATAGCCTTTTCTTTGATCTTGGGCAATTGAAAGATAGAACAATCAAGTCAAGCACCATATCTCAAACTCTTTGTTCAACAGTCATTCTGGAGTTTGTGCAAGTTTTCAAAAATAAAACTCAAAGTTCCTTGTATGACTCTCTCAAGTCTCTCAATTGTGGTATTTGTGGATCCTCACTTAAGGCAACAAGGTTGTTTTGCCTTTCTCTCATAATATGTGGTATTTTTGGACTAAGGCAGTAGGACACTATGCCTTCTTCTCTCTCACCCTATATCTAAGGCTTATATCTAGAGCTCATAGGTGGGAGAAAAACTACATCTACTTACTGAGCATATATTGTAAGTTCAAGCAATGGATCCAAAGTCACGAGTCACACTGATCAAGTGGTGCATGTGTATGGTGGATAGAATATGGTAGGGAATATAGTAAGGTGTATAGAATGAATGAGGGGAAAGCCTAATTCTACTTTTGCTCCTTGAGGAATCATCTCTCTTTTAAAACTTGAAAACTTTGAGAGAACTTGGGTTGCACTTCTTTCTTTCTCTATTTTTCTTTTATGGAGAGGCAAGCATCTAAGTACCCATTGTTTTCAGCGGACACTTGTCCATTTTTTTTAACTCTCCTTTATTCTTTTCTCTTTTTTTAATACAACCCAAATCTCTTTTGCAATAACTTTTGAGAGATAGACAAATGTTATGGAGCTTTTGTAAGACATTGGCTAGAAATGTATGGATGGGTATAGGGAATATTTTTGGTTGCTCTATCCCAAGATAGGAGTAGAACATTTTTGGTGGATATATAATGAATGTAATATGGAGGTTTGTTGTGGTGGATGTGTACTTTCAGGGTGGAAATAGCATATGAATGTGTGGAGTCGAATGAAGTGGAGTATAATGCAATAGGAATGAGGTGGATTGAAGTGGAGTATACATGATCAGCATGACAAGTTTCTAAGGGTCGACAAAGATTGAACAAACTCAACGCAAAGTAAGCAGCCTATATATATGTCAAAAGGTTTTCCTAATCTAGGGAGCATGTATATATGGCTGTGGTAGGAGGTTCAACACTTTGTCACACAGGAACTTATCATGTGCACTTTTAATTTTCAAAAATAAATCTCCAGAAATCTAGTATCACTAGGAGTAAGATCAACAGCAGCTCAGACTCTCATATATCATATCTGTCAATTACCTAGACTTTAGAGGCAAGCATCTTGCAACCCACAGGTTTCAGGTTTAGAGTAGGTCTCAAGTCAAAGCAGTTTTGCATTTAAGGCTCAAGAGAAATTAAGCTTGAAAGCTAGGTACTGAAAAGGAATTACGACAGAGCAACTATTCATCATCTCCAAGTTGTCAATTTTAGGGTTCATTTTATCTTGGCAGAACAAACTTCTTGTACACTCTCTAAACTTATTTATTTATTTATTTCCAAACCTAAAGATCATACTCTACTAAAGACTCTTTAAACAACTTTATGAACTAGACTCTTAGCAAACTAAGCAAACCAAAATATTAGCTAATAATATATATAGATAGTAGTAGAGATACTTATCGAGATAACTGGGGGATGCTCTCCCCCAAGCTGGATTGAAGTGTTGGGTTTGTTGATGTGGAAGTTGAGGTAGATAGTGACGATGAAGTCGGCCTATCATGTCTCTCTCCCTTTGAATCCTGCTGAACTCAAATAGACAACAAAGCTAGTGGAACTTGATTAAGCGTTAGTGGTTTGCCACATAGGCTTCATGTGTCTAAAGATTTTCAAGATGGATCATGATTATTCTAGATAGAACTTCAGCAAGATTTCTCTTCTAAATGTTTTTAAAGTTTTATATATTTATATGCATGCAAAGAACTATGATGCAAATGCAGCTAGATGAATACATAATTATTTTTATGCCACCACGGTGAATATTCTTATGGGTTGTTATACGCCACAAGATTATTCACATGGGGCTTGAGAATTTTTCAGTGCAATGCTAATGCATAAATGTAAATATGCTAAAAGGAAAAATGATTATGCAATGCAAGGAAATAAATATGCTTATGCATGATAACTACCGATCTTACCTTCCGGCGAGGGTTCAGTGTTTTAAGTCCTCTGAACTAGACTTCTTACTTTACTCACTCCTCAAGTGCATCATCTGATCTTGGTGGCTGTATCTCCTGAGATAGTGATCTCTGAGGATGGCATCACCCATGTTGCTTGCTTGTCCCATGGTTTGAAGTGAAGCTTTGATAGTGGAAGCATGCAACATCTTGTTTAGTGTGCGTACTTTATGGGTTCAGGACATTTCCTTGTAGAATTTTGGAGGAATGACATACTCCTTCATGTTGTGCTCGAAGTGTGTCCTGCTTGCAAAGACAAGATAGAGATCAAGTGCATGGGTCCTGTTGGTGAGAAAACACCAACAGAACCAAAACTTTATTCATTCTTCTCTAATCTTAGGCACATTAAACAAGGCAGAGTTAATGTTTATTTGTTTCATTTATTTATGATGAGGGTGATAAGATCAGGAGATAGAGCATTAACGGTTTAATTGATTATGACTATCTTGCAAAGCAGAATGAGCAACATTTTAATTCACATGAATGGGGGCTATGGGATCGGGAGAGTGGTGTTTAGGAACAAAGAACTAAACATGCGAAGCTAGGTAGGATGGATAAGGTTAGGTTTTGACTCCAACATGTTTGATTCTTTATTTATGAGCATGCCAAAATTAGGGAAAAACTTAGTTAATGATAACTTACCTCAAGATGTTACCTTTTATTAGAGTGTGGCGGCACCGTAACAACTTGTGGTGGTTCTTTCCCTCTGCTTAGAGGTTTCCTCATTTGGCCTCTTGTATATCTTGCTCCTAACTTGTCTCCTTTATTGCATTATCCCTTCTTTCTTCTCTCTTGAATTGTGCTAGGACCTTTTTGCTCCTCTCATTGTTTTATTCCTGCGTCATTAGTGAACGACACATACCCGAAGGAGTATACAACAAGTAATAACGAGGATAGTATTGTTACAGGGCTAAAGGTCACTTTCTATGCTACAAAAAAGTTTGGTTGAAGATTTTAGCATAGATCATTTATCTCATGTTTCACCTTACTCTTCTAAAGGAATGATTTTATTGAACCTTAAGTTTGATTTTCATGAATCGAAATCATTCGAACTTGTAGAAAAGAGCAATAGGGAATAGAGAGATCGCAAACCAGCATGTGGAGTGATGGGGGCATGTGAGGAAGAAGAGCACGATTGGATTATCCTTGATGAAGTTGGTCTTTCCTCTTCCATGTGTCTATCACTCTTGAGTTCATCCTTGAGCAAGTGCTTTTGTTTGTAGACTTTATTTGTGGCACTCCTCTTCTTTCTCTTGCTTCATCTCTAATGTGAGTTCATCTCACGACTTCCCCCAAGCTTGTTTGAAACCTTTTCTTTCTGCAGGGGTTAGTCCAATAAAATATCCAACATCTACTATAACATACTTATCAGCTCATAAACCAACCTAGACACCACGTCTAATTTGACCTAGGAAGACATTTTAACCTAAGCACCATGCTTAATTTAAAAACCTTTAGAAGTAAAATCAACACACCCTCAGCTCAAAAATCAAACTAGACACCTTGTCTAATTTAATTCAGGAAAACAACTTAAACTAAGCACCATGCCTAATTTAAAACGGTGTATGAAAGTACATCAAAACCAAATCATATGATATAGTAGATAATGGTAACATGAAAACATTAAAGAGATTTATTCAAATAGAGATGAAAGTTATGATTGTTGTTTTGTAGATCGAGCATGTCTTAAGGGTAGTGACAACCAAGATAAGGTAGCAACATGGCAAGAATTATATGAGTGATTCAATGTTGCTCAATAATTGGTTGGAAATACCTTTACATTGTCATCCTTCGTTCTCTTTGTTCTAGACCTGAAATGGTTAGTAACAAAAATACCCGAAGGAATATCCTCACAATTATATCTCTATGCTCACTACACAAAGGGGGTGTTATAGTAAAAGATCTATACTGATGTTATTTCCCCCTAAAGTGCTTGTTTTAGGACAAAAAGCTCGTCCTTGGGAAACCCTCAAATATGTTTCAAGGTGGTGAAGTGGTTTTCCCTTATATCACCAATCTCAACATTCAAGCCAATAAGATCAACAACCACCCTTTCTAAATCCTTATGAACAATTATCTCAAGGGGGTTTGAGATCTTGTAGGCAAGATTAGAGATGGCAATTAATCCTGGAGTTTGCTCACATGGGCAAGGATTAGATAGAATATTTAGAATGTAACTCCTATGCTCATGTATGTTCTCCAACTATTGATAATGCTCTTCTTGGTCTTCATTAGATCCTCCATGATGTCTATACTTGGGATTTCTAAGATCGTAGGTAGACTCAAGAAAAAGAACACTAGAGGATTCATTGGGGTCAGGGATGTGAAATAGAAGGGGAGAAGACATAAATGGATTCTAAATAGCTTCGCTCTCCTTCTATGCCGTTATTATATATGCCATCCTTGAGTTCCCAATGTCCTTAGTAAGAATAAGGATGCTCTCTAAGAGACTCTTCTTTAAGAGGATTTGGTTTATAGGTACTCAAAGGTCTCCTGTGAAGCTAGAAGTTTGTCTCCCAAGGTCATCATCATAAAAGAATCAAGGGTAGAATTACTTCTTCCCTTGGAGGGGTTTAGATTATTGATGATTTAGGATTAGTAGCTAAATCAAGGAATTGGAATGATTATGATCTGGCTATCAAAACTTCTTCTTTTGTCTAGAGGATGATTCCTTTTCTTCCTTTGGGTGTTCATAAAAGGAAAAAGTCCAAATTACTACCCTCAATTATGACCAAAGTCTGAATAACCCCTAAACTATGTTTTGGTTCATTTTACCCCCTAAACTATATCTTTTGGTTCATTTTATCCCTTGACGAAATTTGTTCTTTTTATTCTGCCACATATAAGAAGAATCTTAATTTAAAATTTTGCATGGTGGTAGTGGATATCACAATCCATTTTAATAAAATATATTTTGAATTTTCATCAATATCTTTGTGTATAATTTGAATTTCAAGAATGAATTTATTAGTAAATATCTTACCATATCAAATAATGATGAAAAAATGATGATATATTTTTCTCACATATGTTATGATGTCCGCTATCATCTTATAAAAAATCAACTTAAGATTCCACTTGTGTGTGGAGAAACAAAAAAGGGAAATTTCATCAAGGGGCAAATTGGACCAAATGACATAGTTTAAGGGGTAAAATGAACCAAAATATAGTTTAGGGGGTTATTTGGACTTTGATCATAGTTGAGGGTAGTAATTTAGACTTTTTCCTTCATAAAAAAAAAATTCTAGGGAAGAGATCGCACCCGCTGAGTTTGTCAAGACAAACCTTGCTTTAGAAAAGAGAGAAAAGTTCCTCGAGAAAACTGCATGATGGTCATGCGAACAACTTTTCTAGGATGAGACCCAAATACATTATCCTTTTTCTAAAGGATAGGATTTGGTCTGAGGTTAACTACAGAATTCTCTCCTATAATGGGTTGTTTCATGATCATTTTGATCAACCGTCGGCACAACTCATAGCCAAGTGATAGGATAGGTTCTAAAGATTCTAGTGGCCTGAAGCTTGTGCTTATGGGTGCAGCATAAAGATAGGTGTGGAATCCAAGGATTCCATAAAGATATAAAAAGAAGAGAAAATATAAAAAGAAAGACTACACTAAAGTATGGTACAAGATTAGTTATACTCAATATTTTCTCAAAGAACCATTCTCCCGCAATGGCGCGAAATGCTTATTGGTATTTGACAAGCCTACGTAAATATTTATAGTTTGTATAATCCTTAAGTGAACGGATCTGGGTGAGCACTTGACCCGGAAGAGGGTTTTAATATCGAATCCACAGGGAGAATGATGTGAAGATAACTGAGGCATATAACTAATCCCTGAGCAGCAATCAAGGACTTGATAGGATAAAGAGGTAAGAAGATTCCTATGGTTGTCTAGTTCTTACCCTTGTAAGCGATGTTGATATTGTCTTAAGGGGACGTACACAAAGGAAAACATGAACGAAACATGCAATCCTCCAAAGAATGGGTCCCGCTTGGCCTATCCAACGGGATGTAGACTCCAAAGGAATCAATGGTACTGTCACTACCACAAACTACCACGCTGTGGAAGGTAGGGTGCATTCACAAGCAACCTCGGTCTAAGCCCCATGCCTAAACCTAAGCTACCCCTCTAATCTATAGCGTCCTACAGATTAAAGTACTCAAATAAGAGTTGTGAACAATAAGAATAATAAGAACATTTACTTACTTAAATAAGAAGTTGATCCACCATAGAAGTCTCAGGATCAAGTGCCATAAGGCCTTTGATCCTGGAGGTACTGTTGACACAAAATCTGACTCCTGCGCCGCACACACTGACAAGCCGGAATAGCTGGCTTTACTCGACTACCCGAGTGTCTTGATCCGAGGCGTGCCAGTCAATTTGACCTGTTAATTGACAAGGAGGTAAACGTGAGATCTGGAACATGCCTGGTGTGACCAAGACAGTTCCTCATGTATGGCTCTAAGGCTAGTTTAAATGACATATAACTATGAGAGCTATCTGTCAGCATATGATGAATGCATTCGGTAAGCATGTATAAAGATGTAATGTAATAACAGTTGCCGAATGATCACGGAAGACATGTTTGAACAAGTAAAGTTGATCATCAAGATATGATATCATAAAGCTCATTGCATAGATCGAATTAATTGACAACATGATACATGAAGTAGGTAACTCATAAATATAAACCTAATCTAAATGACACATGCATAGGTTTCATCCAACTAGTTTGCCGCACATCTAGCCTTCCTTAACCCGTCAAGCTTAAACCCTTGCAAGTTAATCCACCGCATGATACAACTTGCTACAGATCTAAACCACTTATCACAACTAGATCAATCCACCGCATGATACAATCTAACCATGACAAGCTAAAAGCACGCATACATCTAAATAGATCTATAAATACTCATTACTCGTTGAAGCGTGTATGCATAGACAAGTAAAGTACATATGCAAGCCTAATCTAAAGTAAAGACAAGGATCTATTCCTATTAGTCCGCCGCACGACTAACCATCCTAAACCCTTTTCGTCCTAACAGCAATCCACCGCATGATACACTGCAACAAGCTAATCCACCGCATGATACGGCTTGCCAGACTAGACTCTAACGATAGGTAGATTTACACATGCAAGATACAAGTAGATGCATAACTGTATTCGGCAAGCTTGCCGAATCAGGGTCCATGAAGAAGGAACTCACACGCAAAACCTTAGCCTGCCGCACGACTCATGACTAAACGTGTACGAACCCACAACATGTAACAACCTAGATTGATCTAAGCCCGGCTATGATGAACAAATAGATCTAGTGACATGACAAGATGAATATTGAAAGCATTGATGACATCTAGATCTAACAAAAGATAAAGCCGAACCGTATCAATCTAAATTGGGCAAAAGTGTGTGCAATCATAATAAAATAAATAAGCAAGTAAAAGCATGCACCACTTGGTAACTTAATGAATTCACTAGATTGCCAAATCTAATGAAGCCGATAACTAGCTCCAAGCTAGACCTTAGCCTGCCGCACGACTCATGATCTAACAAAGAACCCTCTTGCTCCATAGCCTAAATCCGCCGCACGATACTAAGCATGGTAACAAGACTACTTGCAACATAATCTAGATCCGCCGCACGATACTAGACATGGTACAAGGTTGCCGGTACTTACGGAGGTCGACGGGTCGATGTATCCCCTCGTAGTAGATCGACGACACGACTGGACTCGAAGGGTGGCGCGGAGCCGGGTTTGTTGTATTGATTTGGTAGATTGTTTTACAGTTGCCGGGGGTCTCATATTTATACCCCGGGCTTGACGAGTCCTAACTAATTACGAATAATCATAACAAAAATATCTAACTAAGATACATTGTCCTCCAAGTCTTCTCGGAGTCTTGAGGTCGCACGTGACACGAGCACTTCTCATGGATATTACGCCTCAAGCTCTTATGCTTGCCGAACCATCGCGTGCCTCAAATCTCCCCGGGACTCGGGGCTCTAGCCGAATAGCGGCGGCTTCGAACACTATAATATTGCCGATGTCGTACCGCTAGCCGAATGACCTCCTTACCGAATCGTCTCATGCCGGCCCAATCGTCATGCAGTCCTTACCAAATTTTGGTGTTAACATATGCCCCCCTCAATTTTGGAGTGAAAGATACTCTTTTGCTGCAAAATTGACTAATTTGCCCCTTCCTTGCTCAGCCCAAGCTAGTACTGTTCATCTATTTATCGCCCGGCCGTTCTCGCTTGGAAAATTCGAAACCCTAGACCACCGCCAGACTCTGATTCAAACTTCTCCATGGACTCCTTCAGCTTGGTTTTAGAGGTAATCTTCATGTCCTCTTGTTAATTTGGCAGTAACTTTAGTTCCGAATTCGTTCTCCTCATATGTGCCCACTTATTCCGTAAAGGAAAATGAGGACCAAATCCCGATTCCGACCCCAAGCCAACCCGGATATCTACTTTCTACGGGCCCAAAAGGCAGCATTGACCCGCTTGAATTCATCGAGAAGGAAAGCCAGAGGATCTCTTTCAAATTCGGTGTCTCCCCAAAGAAACAATGGAAGAAGACGTTCAAGAATTGGCCATTCCCCCCAATTGCAGGATGGCACAAAACGGGTACAAGCGAATCTCGTCGACCAAGTCTAGGAGTAGGAATTGGGATGCTCAAGACATATCTCGGTGCTTGGAATTGTCTACGTCCAACACTCCCAAAAATGAAGATTTATTGATGGCGCTGACTCATTTTTGGTCAAATGCCACTAACTCCTTTATCTTTGGCCATGGCCCAATGACTGTCACCCTGGCTGATGTATTTATGATGACTGTCTTAAACATTACTGAAGAAAGTACACCCTTGGAAATATCAGTATGGTAGTAGCCAGACAGCTATCAAAACTGATGACCCCTTGTCAAGGCACATTGAGTCATACATGAAGGAAGGTCCTGTTGCTGACAAAGAGTATAAAGCTTTCCTGAATTTCTGGCTATGCAGATTCATATTTTGTGGCAAATCCAATGAACCTGTGCTGAACCATATAGTCATGGCTGAAGATCTAGCGGCCAACAAAACAATCGCTCTTGGCAAATATCTTCTGGGTGCAGCTTACCACATGATGCATCAGATTACTACCCAAATGTTTGAGGAAAAGGGCATTTCCTGTGTGAATGGTCCTTGGTGGTTAATCCAGATGTGGTTGTAGTTGTACATGCACAAGCTGGTCAGGGTGGACTTGCATACTCTGGCTTTCCCTTCAGTCAACTATGCTGAGAACGAGGAAGCAACAACCAAAGCATGCCAAACTTATGGAGAAGCTGCATCTGCTATCGTCATTAACAAGAATATTGGCCAATTCTTCAAAATCTTCTACAAGGGCTTTGAAGAAGTCCTCTGGTTTCCTTATAAAGAGTGTGAAGATTTCATCTTTCCTTGCAAATTCAACTATGAGCTTGGCTGTGACGACAATCTATCAATAGAGATTTTCAATGCAATCATCAAACCATGTATTCTGCCTTCAGAGTTTCATAATGGAAGGCTAGTGAAGCCCACTTATGAATTCTACAACCCAAATATGGCAGCAAGACAATTGGGATGTGGTCAGTTGCCCCCATGGCTGTTTTTCTCTAGGGTCATAAAGCCAAGGGAAACTGTGACTGAATCATTGCAAGCTGAGAAAGTTTTCAGTTTAGGAAAAGATTTACCAGTATACAGTCCTAACCCTTTTTGTTACGATTGACGTTGCACATCCCTTATTCCAGTCTTGGTGGGAAGAGTTGCACACCCATATTTTCAACACATTGGTTCACCCTCTCTACCAAGCACTCTTGCCGAGTTTGTCACCGATAGTGAGGTAACTACTTCTCCTCGACTCTTCTGCTTTTCTTCCTCTCCTAAACCTGATTCCTTTTTTAGGACACCGAGCCAACTCCTCCTTCGAGGGAAATTCAATATTACCAAGCCGGACCCCGCCCGGCTCTAGGTGATGAGGGATTGGCTATGAAGGCTTTCATGAATACATATATGATCTTTCTTGAGGAGAAGTTGAAGGACATGAAGAAAAGGAAAGCTTCAACCCAATTGGTCAATAGTCCTCGGACTTCCAAGAGAAAAAGGTCTCCAAGAACCAAGCAAGTTTCCAAGGTATGTTATCCTTTGTATATTTTTAACAACAAATCCTTGCCTTTGTTTTACTCTTCCACAACCGCAGATTGGTTCTCGGTTCAAATGTTGTACGCTTGCAAGATGATGTCCCTCCTCTTGCTAAAAATCCGGAGACTCAAAAGACTCATGAAAAGATTGGTAATTGTGCATACCCCTGTTTTTACATTTTTTCTTGGCCAAAAATATCAAAATTGTTCATCTTGGCCTTCTACGTGTTTGAAACAGACAAAATTATTGCTAATTTGACAAAGCAAAATCCCTTGAAGGTGAACCGGACTCTTCCGAGAAAACCCGGTCTATAGGAGAGAAAGGAAGTCAAAATGCTGAGCCTGTTAACACCAACCGTGAGGAGTCAGAATCTGCTGGCGCTTCTTCTCGAGATGATGAGGCTCAATCGAGAAATCAAGTTAATCCTACTCAACAAATTCCTATTAACTTGAGCTCATCTTCTGAAGATAGTCATGGTGACAAACCTCCTCCTATTCTTAATATGGATGAGCCTCCTCGATCTTCTCCTATTCACCAACACATGGAGGGTGTTTTTTTTCTTTTTCCCAAATGCACAACTTTTGAAATGAAGAGCTTCCTTGGTTGACTTGACATATCCTCTGTTTCTTTCTCCTCTTAGGGTGAGGATGAGTCAGCAGTAAGTATGTCCTTTTTCCTTAAGGACACGCTTGACCAAGGGGAAGAAGCCACATCTCAGTAGAGTCTTTCTGAAGACAACCAAACAAGGCTCAAAGAGATCCTCTCTCTTCTTAGTGGTGATGTGAATACTTTGGTCCAGAATGCTCCCAGGATAAAGGAACTGGCCGAACTCTTTGATCAGGAAATCCCAATTCCTTTGAAACCGGCCATGAATCACATTCTTCATTTAGACCAGCATATCACTGCTTTTAAACTGGCTAATGAGCATTCCACCTTGAAATCATCGTTGCTGGTTGCCATGGAGTCTATGAAGAAGAACACCGCAGAGCTGCACTCCAAGTTTAAGGATGACAAAGACCTTTTAAACCAACTGAAACCTGAGTTGGATGATGTCGAAAAGCAAAAAGCCTTGCTTGAGGAACAGCTAGCAGTGTTGAACAAGTCAATCGAAGAAAAGAAGAACAAGATAGCTGGCCTTCCAGAGACCCTGAGCTCGGCTAAAGCAACGATTAAGAAGAATCATGAAGAGCATCAAAGATTCAAGGCCAAAGTCTCCAATCTGTCAATTCTCGAAGAGGATGATCAGAAGGCTCTGACTGAAGCAAGCAGCATCTAGGCTTCAGTTATTTCGATATGAAAGCTTTTCTAAACATGTAATTTTATGGAAACTTCTCTGTTTGCATTGATCTATGGTTCCAAACACCGAATTGATACTTTGTAACTAATATTTGGTTGCAACTTTATTTTCCTCATTTGCATGATCGTATTTCGCTTTCATGCTTCTTTGAATGTTTCTTCGACATTCTTCATCAAATAGAACAACTGGATTAACTTTTTGATTCCCAAGTAACCAATAAAACCCTTGGTCTTTTACATCAAAGAGACCGTGCAAACATAATTTTGCCGAACAAATTAAAATTAAGCAGAAATTCTTTGTAACGTATTCGACAATGCCCCTGTAACAGTTTCTTTGAACAAGGACCTCTTTGCTCTACATTGACTTTTATATTTTTACACTAAAGGCGACATAACATATTTATGCCGGCTATCCTCCAATCTCTTATGGAGTATTTTTTCTGCTAAAGGCGATGATTTATTCATCTACCGTCTCATGAATGGAACAAATTTTGCTCAAAACTGTTGAATTTTACATGTCGGCCAACTTACATAAATCGATCTTTTAAGGCTGACACAAAATTCTCTCCATCAATCTTAAAAATTACTATGAGAGCCGATTATTTTGATCGGCCGTTGATCTCGTAACAGTAACGACGGGACCTTCTTCCCATTCTCTTCCCGAGAAACATTCTACGCCTTCATACTCCCGTAAGCGATGGCTCGGTAGCAAACAACGCTTACCGAATCGTCGCCTTGCACTATTTCAACATTATCACCGTTCCTTTGGATGAAGACTTGGTGCATAGTAGATGGGATGCAACAGTTAGCATGGATCCAATCTCTTCCAAGAAGTAAGCTGTAGGACCCCTTACTATCGACCACAAAGAAGGTAGTGATCAAAGTCTTTGAGCCGATCATCAACTCAACGTGAACGGCTCCATGGGTATCCGGGAAGGATTGCCGAGTGTGAAATCTCTAAGCACGATGTCCGTCTTTAGCAAATCCTCCTTGGTCATCCCCAAAGATTCAAAGTTGTGTATGGCATGATATTGATTGCGGCCCCCGTCGACGAACATATGAGTCGAGGTTTCCCATTAACGAATCCCTTCGGGTAAAGAGGCCGGATGATTGTGCTTCCTAGGCACGTCGAACACGACTTGTCTTGAGAGAGCCAACTGTCCTAGGAGATCAATCATTTCTTTGTTATCAAAATCCGAGTAAGCCTCTTCATCTGAATAAGCATCTTCTTCCTCCGGATCCACAATAGCTTGTTCTGTGGGAGCTGCAAATTCTATTGGGATGTAGAAGACCATACTAACATCTGCCGAACGCCTACTTGCCGAATACTCTTCCGCCGAATGGTCGGTTCTTGAGTTTTCTTTTTGGGCGCCATACCGCTATGCGTGCTCGGGCCGTCGCTTCCCTTGAGCTCCCCGCCACGAGGCATTGAACCCTTCTCTTCGACTCTTCCTCAAACCTGGAGGGCACCACCGCCCCTTCGCCATCGCATTCTCGAGGAGAGTCCGGATCATCTTGAATCCTCAACATCGCCCCCATGCTTGATCGGCAATTCTCTTACCGGTGTGAGGTTTGTTGTCTTCAATTTTTTGCCGTCGATCATCCTCTCGGAAAACGTGCCCCCCGCCTTTCTCGGATGGGGACGACCGGTTGACTTCGTGCCCTGTCTGTACCCATGGTATTGCTCACACGCATTGAGGACAATTGTTTTCGGCAGTGACTTCAAGCCTTCATTCTAGCAATGCCCGAAGAAAGGGCAGTCCCAATGAGACTCCTCTCATTCTCTCATGTATTCTTCCCGCTCTAGGTGATACATCTCCTCCTCGTATCTCTCGCCGCTCCTTTGCAAGCTATTGATCTCTAAGGTATTGCTTCTCTTCTTTGTCTTTGCCACTTGTTCAAAGTAGATACGAGATGTCACCCTTAGTTTGAGGTTTCTCCTCTCTCTGCTCGCTATTTGGAAACCGAACACGGCGTTCTTGGAGCTCTACATCGGACACTTGCCGACTAGGGTCAACCGAACCACTTTGCTTTGCCCTATCAGAAGTCAGCACTTTCATTGGGCCCTTGCCTTTAGGATCACTGGCAGAAACCATGTATGTATCGAAAGCAACCATGCCTGCCGGGAAGGGCTCCTTGTCCATCTTCATGTTGTTGTTGAACTTTAGGAGGCCCCGCCAGATAGCACTCTGAATCTGCTGCCTGAATATTCGGCAGCCATTGATATTGTGGGTGTTCATGTCATGGAGGCCATAGTACTTCCCAGTCTTGACCCAATCAGGACGCCGCATAGAATGATTCTCTGGCTGCTTGATATGTCCTTCCTTAACTATGAACTCAAAGAGCTTGTCAGATTTGGAGATGTCGAAATCATATGCCCCCTTGAGTGTCTTCATCCAGCGCCGATTAACCTGAACAGGCTCTTTGCCCCAAGCGAATTCGGCAATTGCTATGTCCTCCTGGCCGTCATCTTCATCTTCTCCTCCCTCCGTAAAGTGTTGGTATGCCTCATAAGACACACGCCCCCCTTTCGAAAAAGCGAGTATCCCTCTTGATGCTGCGAACTGACTGGCCATGAGTGACAAACGCCTTGAGAGCTGTCCAAGGTCTTCAAACTCCATGTCGGCTAGCTTTTCCCTGATGGCTGGATGCATACCACGTATAGCTACTGGTAGATAATTGGTGAAATCCGGCAAATTCAGAGAATAGCAGGAATTCTTTATTTCTCTGAACTTGCGCAAGAACTCTTGAGGTGTTTCATTGTATCTTTGTGTCAACCCCATCAGGTCAACGAGCTCCTTTTCATTGGAACCACTGAAGAAGTAAGAGTGGAACTTGTTCTCCAGTTCAGACCATGTTCCAATAGAATTGGCCGGCAACGTGGCGAACCATGAGAAAGCCGGCCCTGTAAGGGATGATGGGAAGTAGCGAATCCTCCACGCTTCATCATTAGCAAGCTCTCCTAGCTGGATCAAGTACCGACTAATGTGTTCGGTAGTAGAAGTGTCGTCTTGTCCAGAAAACTTGGTCAGGTCACTTGGAGGCTTCAATCTTGAAGGAAGCGCCACCCTGTTGTACCAATCGGGATACGGTGGATCGATACACATAGGGCCGATTCTTGAGCTTAATCCCAAATTGGTTCTCGCATCATATCGGCCATCCTCGCTAAGAGTATATCCACATTTGAATCCTGAGGTCCATGAAACCGCCCCGACCGTCCGCCGTGTGATCTATACCCAGGATTTGGCATTGCATGAATGGTGGAGTAGTTAGAGAACTCGCATAACCGTGGGGGCCAAAGGGATTTCTCTCAGAACCCACCGCCATTGAGCAATCGAATAAGTATTATATGCCGAGGGATTCCCAGTGCACCAATGCCATATCTCCATGTGTCTTGGCTCTGGATTCCCTTTGGCTTCTCCGTGTCTTGTTCTCCCCTCCGCCTTCTACATTTGTAGCTCCTTTCCTTGGTGGTGGCTTTGGCATGTGAAAGTATGTTGGCCCCGAAAGATCACCGAACCGCTCCCTCAAAGTGCTTATCAACCTCGGGTCCGAAGTCGCTCCTCATGATATGGCGAAAAGTATTGAGGAACACCGAAGTTGTGATTAGTCATAGCTCTTCCCCACGCCAGGTTGTAAACAATTTCTTCCATCCCGACCGATTTCTTCTTCATTTGGTCCATCATCCTCCTTTCCCGCCTCTTCCTCTCAGATCAGAATTTGCCGAGCATATTGCTTGTCACCGGGCATCACAATCTTTGGAAGATCCGTCTCTCGGAAGATAGCACCGCTCTTGTTCTTGAAGAAGCATGACATGCACTTTTGTGCAAAGGTTTCGCACATATCTCTCACCATGGTTTTGTGTCAATTGGCAAGTCATCTACCCGAGAGGGATGGTGTTGTTCTTGTCGACTTGATCGGGCATCTTGTCTTGACCTTGAGTTGTCCCACCGCATGCCAAAAAGTGTGTTGACACAAAATCGACTCTGCGCCGCACACAATCGACAAGCCGGAATAGCCGGGCTTTACTCGACCGCCCAAGTGTCTTGATCCGAGGCGTGCCGATCAATTTGACCCGTTAATTGACAAGGAGGTAAATGTGAGATCTGGAACATGCCCGGGTGTGACCAAGACAGGTTCCTCATGTATGGCTCTAAGGCCAGGTTTAAATGACATATAGCTATGAGAGCTATCCTGTCAAGATATGATGAATGCATTCGGTAAGCATGTATAAAGATGTAATGTAATACTTGATTTGCCGAATGATCACGGAAGACATGTTTGAACAAGTAAAGTTGATCATCAAGATATGATATCATAAAGCTCATTGCATAGATCGAATTAATTGACAACATGATACATGAAGCAGGTAACTCATAAATATAAACCTAATCTAAATGACACATGCATAGGTTTCATCCAACTAGTTTGCCGCGACGCCTAGCCTTCCTAAACCCGTCAAGCTTAAACCCTTTGCAAGTTAATCCACCGCATGATACGACTTGCTTCTGATCTAAACCACTTATCACAACTAGATCAATCCACCGCATGATACAATCTAACCATGACAAGCTAAAAGCACGCATACATCTAAATAGATCTATAAATACTCATTACTCGTTGAAGCGTGTATGCATAGACAAGTAAAGTACATATGCAAGCCTAATCTAAAGTAAAGACAGGGGATCTATTCCTATTAGTCCGCCGCACTAATTAACCATCCTAAACCCTTTTCGTCCTAACAAAGAATCCACCGCATGATACACCGCAACAAGCTAATCCACCGCATGATACGGCTTGCCGACTAAACTCTAACGATAGGTAGATTTTTACACATGCAAGATACAAGTAGATGCATAATCAGTATTCGGCAAGCTTGCCGAATCGTGGTCCATGAAGAAGGAACTCACACGCAAAAACCTTAGCCCGCCGCATGACTCATGACTAAACGCGGTGCGAACCCACAACATGTAACAACCTAGATTGATCTAAGCCCTGGCTATGATGAACAAATAGATCTAGTGACATGACAAGATGAATATTGAAAGCATTGATGACATCTAGATCTAACAAAAGATAAAAGCCGAACCGTATCAATCTAAATTGGGCAAAAGTGTGTGCAATCATAATAAAATAAATAAGCAAGTAAAAGCATGCACCACTTGGTAACTTAATGAATTCACTAGATTGCCAAATCTAATGAAGCCGATAACTAGCTCCAAGCTAGACCTTAGCCCGCCGCACGACTCATGATCTAACAAAGAACCCTCTTGCTCCATAGCCTAAATCCGCCGCAGACGATACTAAGCATGGTAACAAGACTACTTGCAACATAATCTAAATCCGCCGCGCGATACTAGACATGGTACAAGGTTGCCGGTATTTACGGAGGTCGACGGGTCGATGTATCCCCCGCGCATAGATCGACGACACGATTGGACTCGGAAGGGTGGCTGAGCCAGTGGGCACGGAGCCGGGTTTGTTGTATTGATTTGGTAGATTGTTTTACGATTGCCGGGGTCTCATATTTATATCCCCGGGCTTGACGAGTCCTAACTAATTACGAATAATCATAACGAAAAATATCTAACTAAGATACATTGTCCTACAAGTCTTCTTGGAGTCTTGAGGTCGCGACGTGACACGAGCACTTCTCATGGATATTCTCGCCCCGAGAAGCTCTTTACTTGCCGAACCATCGCGTGCCTCGAATCTCCCCGGGACTCGGGCTCTCTAGCCGAATAGCGGCGGCTTCTCGAACACTATAATACTGCCGATGTCGCATCCGCTAGCGAATGACCTCCTTACCGAATCGTCTCATGCCGGCCCACTCGTCATGCAGTCCTTACCAAATTTTGGTGTTAACAGGTACAAGCATAGAAGAGTCACCGATGTGTCCTGCTTCCCCTTCTTCTCCTCCACCCACTTTTTAGCTCTCAAGACTAGATCTAGTCACTCTCTTGGGGTACTACGGATCTCATCTATCAACTTGATGCTTTGCTCTTCAACTCACTCTACGGCTTCTAGTTCTACATGGTGTTCTAGTCTAGATTGGAACTAGAGAGGAGAGGTCAGGCCTTAGTCTGTTGAGTATTGAGTTGAATAATGAATTAGGGTTTAACCCCGGGGGTAAGGGGTCTGCTTATATAGGCCTTGGCGATGAACGATGACCATTGGATCAAACCGACCTTGAACAATGGTATAGATACAACCTCAATGTCGGTGGTAAACCACCATAGAAAGGAGAGGCTGACATGTGGGACCCACATGGCGGTCGCCATGGATGGGCTTTGGCGTCGCCAGGACCACAGGCCACAACCATGTCTCCTTCCTCCCGGTGTCTTCGGTGTCTTCTAGAATGTTTTAGTCCACCTTTTGGGTTGAGTTACTTCACGGTCAAGTCTTATCATCGTATGGGATGTAAACTCTTAGGTTTCTCACCGTTCTTATCTGCTTTTATCTGTTTAATCACTGAAAAGATATAAATCACCAAAGCTTGTGGAATTATGTTAGTAAAGCCCCTAGACTTATGTTGATATTCATTTTATGCCCTTATTTCATGTTTAGTTGACTAGTAATATTATGCTATAACGGTGTCAGCGGTGTCGGCCAGGCTTGGGCGGCCCGGCAGAAGCCCACCAGTCGCCAAGACGCGACGCCAAGACACGCCGCCCGCGCTGCCGCGACCCGTAGCATGCTCGCTCACCTTGCGGCCGACAATTTGGGACCCGCCCGCATGGGACCCATGGCTATAGTGTCGTCTCCCCCGTGGAGGCGACACCGAGCCCGAGCCGCCCGCCGCTCATGCGTGGGCGCGCACGCCGCTTGGCCCGAGGATCGCCGCGACGCTTTAAAGCGCAAGCTACTGGTGAAAGGTCCCTTGTGGTTTTTGATAATTGAGTGTCAACATTAGGTGAACTAATAATCTATGATTGATATAATACATGGGAGATTAGTTCACATGTGATGACGCAATGAAGGAGCTTTATTGCATATGAGACATGACATGGAGTCATGTGACCAAGGTGGTGAAGATCAAGACAAGACTTGACTTGATGGACCGATTACAAATGTGAAGGGAAAGTCGAGGCGGTGAAGTGATGGACCACGAGGCGGTGAAGCTTGGGCAAGACTTGGCACAAACCGGACCCGATGCAACGGTGAAGAGCAAGTGATGTCAAGATCGATGGACCAAGAGGGTCATGTGATGATATGAAGTGGATCATATCATTCTTGATCGTGTTGGTGCATGTGTTGCATCAGCACTTGGAGATGGAACGGAATGGAAATGCGCAAGGCAAAGGTATAACCTATAGGGCATTTTATTTCTCCAAATCATGAGGAGCTCAGAGAAGCTTATGACCGGATTTCGGATAGATGGCCGTACTATCAAGAGGGGCAAACTTGTTTGCATATCGGTCATCTAGTGCCACTTGTGCGATCTAACTATGTGATGTGTTAGGATCAAGTGGTGTGGTGAGAACAAGAGAAAATCCTTTGAAAATAATTGTGTAAATGCTAACACACATGCATATGGTGATGTACACTTGGTGGTGTTGGCACATTTGCAAAGGAGAAGTTGGTTCGGTGTTTCTCGGACACTTGGGCTACTCTTGGAGTGGAATACTGCTTTTATACAATTTTCTTTGGATCAAGTAATCATGTTGGATGTGTAGCCCTTTTAGTAAGCTTTCCATAGAGTCTTAGATCTTGAAATCGGGTTTCGGAGCCAAAAGTTATCGATGTTTAAGTGAACGTTGGTTTTAGCCCTTAGGGGCACCACTATGCTAGGGCGGTGGCACCGCCATGCCATGGCGGTGGACACTTTGGCATGAGAAGCACATGTGCTTTGAGAGGCCGATCACCGACCTATTAGGTGGCCAAAATGTGGTCACTGCCATGGTAGGGCGGTGGCCGGGGCGGTGGCGAGGGCAGCGGAACGATGTTCGGTATTTCGATCATATGTTCTTCATACAAACTCCATTTTCGATGAACTAGCACTTGTTGGAAAGCTAATGAGTTTCTCTACAACCCTGTGGTGGTGGATTTATATTTAGAGCAAGTTTGGGTCACCGCCCTGTCCGGTGAGCACACTGCCTTATTTTTCCTGAGAGTGGTGTTTTTGGTTTTTAGCTCGGGTTGTCACCGCCATGGCATGGTGGTGCACCGCCCTGGCTATCTCAGTTACCACTTTGCCCCAATAGCTAGCTTTCCGACCGTTACAATGTGATCGTTGGTGGGCACCGGGCGGTGACCACGAAAAAAAGTGTTAGAAAGTGCATAATGGCTCTATTTGGCTTGGGGGCTATAAATAGAGGTGGGTGTCGACCTTGGGGCTGGTGAAGCACCTTGGGGACTTTGTGTCCATGCTTGAGAGTGCTAGAGAGCCCTCCCACTCACATACGCTTGATATCGTTCATCCGATTGAGTGAGAGATCGAGTTCTAGTGCGTTGCGTTGAGAGATCGCATTCGTGGCACTAGATGATCGTGTTGCTCGTCGGTGGTGCTTGTTGCTCTTGGAGGTTGCCTCCTCCTAGACGACTTGGTGGCAAGAGACTTCGTTGAAGCATGCAAGGAAGCTTGTGCGGTGCTCCGAAGGAGGATTTGTGAGAGGTTCGTGGTCACTTCATGGGGATCGTGAAGAGCAACTCTAGTGGAGAGTGTCATTGAGTTACCACACTTGGGTGTGGGATTTGCGGTGCCCTTTGAGGGATTGGCTTGAGGATTCCCATCTTGTGAGTGATTCTTGCGAGCTCCCACCGTGGGATTTGGCAGATCCATTTGCTTGCGAATCATTGTTGATGGTCACGAAGCGACATATTTTTATCGTCAACATTCTACCATAAAAAGGGGTGAAACTATACCTTTTCATACTCATATACATTTATTACTAATATATTTCCATTTGTAGTGTTCCAAATATTATTTTGTAGAAAACATATAAATACAAGTGGAAATCCGACCAAAAGGCGCCTCCCTGGAAAGCATATTCTTGAAGACATCAAGCCCAAGGGAGAAATGGACCTAAAAGTCAGAATTGGGCCGAGCACACCCCAGGGAACAACTTTTCACGATGGATGACACCACCCTGCCAAGGCCCGGCCTGAGCCAAGGCCAGGCAGGTGCGCGCACACCACCAGGTGTGCCCGCACCCTGGCTAAGGCGGTTCAGGCCCAGCCTCGGCGTGGCGGTTCAATCAATGCCCTGGAGGGCGGTGCGGGGGTGTGTGACCCGGTTCACTATACCTAGACGCCGGTTCATGGCCGGTTTAGGGTAGATTAGCATTTAGCCCCCTCTCTCACTTGTATAAGTAGGCCACCTCTCTCCCTCTCTCAACACACACCACAAGGAGTCCACACTTCAGCATCACCACCTCACTCTTCCACCTCCACTCATCTTCTTCTTCTTTGGGTAGAGCTTGGAGTAGAGAGCTACAAGGAGGGCTGGTCTCCTATAAGAAAGTGCTACTTGGTAATATATCTCTTATGGAGCATTCTTCTATGGGAACATATCGGGTGGAAACCAGCCTTCGTGAAAAACTGTGTAAACCACGATAAAAAGTCGTCTAAATTTACCAAAAAAATCACACATGTAGATGACATGATGATACACAACCTTGTAAAATATCTTGTTCATACTCAACTTCATTTGTGAGATATAAAAATAACAAATTTCTAACAAATCATGAGGACAACTTTTTGCTTCAAATTTATTATTTTTATATCTCACAAATGAAGTTGATTTTGGACAAGATATTTTACAATGTTGTGTATCATCATATGATCTACGTGTGTGATTTTTTTGGTGAATTTAGATAACTTTTTACCATGGTTTGCACAGGTTTTCACTAGGTTGTGGTTTCCACCTGATATGTCCCCTTCTTCTATTTGCAAGCCTTATTAAGTTCTTGGTCTAACTTATGAATTAGAGCATAGTCTTGTTCATGTCATAGTCTTGATATATGAACTAGCATATAGTCCTTATATCATGATCTTGATATTTTCATACTCGTTCTTCATCGATCATCATATGACTAACATGATTAGAGGTGGGATAACGGTTCGTTGTTCCTTCGGGATTGCTCTTGTCTTAATCCGTCCATCCGTAGGGTGGGGATCCTGGGAGGACAAGAGTAGTGGCCTTCTATGCGGGCATGGTGCCCGGATACTAAGGTACCTACGAATATGACAAAGATACCACGATAGAGGGGTAGGCGGCCGGGTCGTGGCTTGCCTAGTCCGTCCCCTTGTAATCCCCCACGTTCACATCGCCATGTAGGAGTTCGTAAATGCCTTTCATTGGGCCGGATGGTATCGAGGAGGTCTCAGAACACCCCCGGTGTTACTCTCACTAAAACTTGACATGTCATCATGATCATTGCAAAGCATGCATGATTAGCCCACCCCGTGTTGCATTGAACTAAAATAAGTTTATTTTATGTTTGGATGCATTGTGATCGAAAAGACGCGAGAGGAATCGATAGGAAACTATTCCCCTTTGTCTAAAACCCTAGTTTCTAAACCCTAATTTGTCCCCCTTTTCTTTTTATTTTAGAATTTATCAAGAATTTGGGTATGGTTATTAAAGCAAAAAGGTAGATTTTTCAAAGTTGAACAAAGTTGGTATTTTGAGTTTTCAAAGTTTAGTTCAAAATTTTGAAGCAATTTTGAATTTCAATCAAACCCTAACTACCCCTTTTCTATATTTCAAAATCTAAGCAAAATTTGAGAAAAATTCCAAAAACCAGTTTGTAGATCTTGTTGAGAGGAACAAAAGTCATGTACAAAGTTTTTCAAGTTTCTACATGATTTTAAAAGTAATTTTGAATTCAAATTTCAAAATTTTGAAGCGCATTTCAAAAGTCATATTTTCTAGGCTGAATTTGAAAATGCTCCAATTGTAAAAATTGTAGATCTTGAAAATTTAAGGCAAGTTACTTTTTGGAAATTTTAGAGTTTAGTTCAAAATTTGGGAGTAATTTTGAAATTTAGTTAGAGTTAGGGTCGAGATGAACGGTAACCCGACCCCTCACCTCGCCACCGCCGGTCAAGCCAAGGCCGCCGTCCACCGGCGAGCCCGCGCTAAGCCGACCACCAGGGACCTTCGACCTCGTGGCCACCTGTCCAACCTCCCTTCTCTATAAATACCCCCGTCATCGCCTTGTAGTTTTCCTTTTTCCCCAATTCGCGCCCACGGAATCGCTGCCTCGCCGCCGTCGTGCGTCGCTTGTCGCTTCACCGTTTGCCAAAACCGCTAGCCGGCAGCCAGTAACTCCCTCACCTTCCTCACGGAACCCGGTGATCCACCTCGCCCGTGTCGGAATCGCCCTGCGCCACCCCGTCTTCCTCAAGTCAGGCGGATCCCGCCCGCGTTCGACCTGTCGGCCGACGTGCTCGGTGAGCTTTTACCTGCGCCCTTCTTCGGCGTTTTCTCTCCCCTCGATGATCTAGTCATGAGCGGCTCGTCTTTCTCTCAGTAGTGACCCCAACTTCCGGAACACCGTTGCCGTCGCCGCCCGTCATTTGCTCTCGCCGCCGACCCACCTCCCCTAGTCCCGCGTAACCAGAGCCCGCCCCAAAGACCGCGCGGTGCCCCCTCGGCCGTTATCCTTCTTCCCGTTTTCATTTTTCGTCCATCACCGGTGCCGATTGCGAAGCGGCGGCCTTGATGCCTTGTGGCGGTGGCGTCACAGCCGGCCGGTGAGCACAGCGCGTGGCACGTGAACGATGTCGGGCCAAACGCGCGTAGCTTTTTGGGCCGGCCCAACACTATTTCGCATGGCCGGCTCACCACTATTCATCGAGCGACCATCATGAGCGATTACGGGCTATGAGCGATTATGGGCCGTACGATAATGAGCCAAATTCAACCCGAAACTCTTTTCCATTTTTGAAATGATTTATTCAATTTCTTTTATTTGAATAGTGTCACGATTTTCCAAATTTTGTATAAATTCAAATACTAGCTCAAAAATTTTGAAAAATTTTTGTGTAGCCTTCCCATGGGTATGTCTATCCATGAAAAATATGAAACTTAAATTTTGAATACTTTTGACATGATTTAAAAATACAAATTTTAATTGAAAAATGCATCTTCCTTGATTTTTAATAATTATTTTATTTATCCAAAAATTATGAAAATTATTTTGGTACTGTTTTTTATGACATGGTCTACCTGTATAAAAATTTTGAGCTTGTTTGGAGAAAATTAAAATATTTATTGTTTTAAGCCCTAATATTTTATGTGTTAAACAAATTGTTTAGCGCTTTATAACTTAGGGTTTTGGGTGAATTTTGGGTTGTTTTATGAACCCTACACCACACCACTGTCCGATGGTCCTTGAGAACTCCTTAGGCAATGGTGATGATATCTCGTAGAGTAGTTCAACAAGTTGGTTTTGTTAGGTTGCAACTTTATCGTGAAGGAAAGTCATACTCAAGCGTTTATCATTTCATGCACTCTTGCACCTCATGTTTATATACATGGCATCATGTAAAGCATATGTTATTCTTACGTATAGTGAACGAAGGCGATCGAGAAATTGTTGATCGCCGAAGAGGATCATCTTGTCAAACCAAGTTCGAAAGTACGCGATCCGTCGTCAGAGTCGGGATATTTCGTCAATCAAGGCAAGCCCCGGTTCATTTAAACATTCCTTGTGTTTTACAAAGCTTTATATCACCTTTGCTTTATACATCGCATTAGGTGATAGGAGTTGTGTGATAACCTAATTGATGCATCATCCATCCTTGATTATTTCAATATCTACCTTGATAACCCAATTTGATAAAATGCTAGAACGCTTAGCCTTGCTATATTAGTTAGACTTTTGAGTCAAAATGTGACAAGTGTCTTATGACAGCCCGAAGTGGCATTTGATGGGAAAGGATGCTATATGATGAAACCATCTTTGGGATATGGTGTTTAATTTGAGACCGGTCGGGTAATTTGCATTGAGAATGGAATCTCGGTGTAGTATTTCCCGCTTGTCGATTAAGGACCGGCGTGTAGGCCCGTGTAACCGAGACTATGGAACATAAACCGCGCTGAGGTCGTTTGGTTAATGGCACGTCCATGCAGGCGTCGCCCCAGACGGTCGAAACTAGTTCGGACACATACTCCGTAAGCCCGATCTTGGGGGTGTCAAATCGAAACGCATACAACCGCCAAGACCGGGAGTGGAGAGATGGCGGGAGTACATGTTACCCTCGTGGGTTAAAGTCCCGGATTGGAGGTGTACGGTATTCTCGGGTGGCGTGGGGACGCGGTTCCGTTTTGAGTATCCAAGAAAGGGTTGATATATGCAAGCTTAAGTGCTACATATGTCGTGTGGAAAGAACTCCCCAATTTGGGTTAATCGATTTCGAAATCGCCGTGCTTCTCGGATATGGAGACTCGGTTTCGACTTATATCGTAGTTTAATTATGGAACTATGAAGAGATGGAATAAGTGATGTAATATCTACAAGTGTGTGCTATAGTGTAAGATCACCTAGAGTAGGTGAGGAACTTATTTGGGT
This sequence comes from Hyparrhenia diplandra, assembly GCA_015847255.1. Classification (NCBI taxonomy): domain Eukaryota; kingdom Viridiplantae; phylum Streptophyta; class Magnoliopsida; order Poales; family Poaceae; genus Hyparrhenia; species Hyparrhenia diplandra. The sequence continues at coordinate 49,342 of JADLZK010009799.1, forward strand.
TAAAAATGTTGAAAGTAAGGATTCACTACTAGTAAGCTTTTCTACAAAAGAGTCCTTGCTTCTTGCTAAGCCTTACCTTGAATCCTATTAGACCAAAGCATTCCGAAGTCTTCTCCTATTTTCTTTAGTCGGGTAAGTCTTGTTAAGTACTCCCGCACTCGAGGGTTTGTTAACCCATGTTGCGGGGACCGGTAGTCATATGCGCTTTGGACCTTGTTGTATGACGATCCATCGGGAGGATAGTGGTGAAGAGTGAAATGTGAGACCCATGGGCGGGGTGCATTAGTGTCATATATGTAATAAACTTTCTCGCTACTCCTACTTTTATATTGTAAAACTTGTTTTAAATAAATGGTTGTAAAATTTTTGTAATATATATAAACCTTCCAATCGTTTACTCGATTATGTATGAAAACCGTTGTAATATCTTGCAATGACCTCAGAAACGGATCCCGGTTGGAATAGTTAATAGTGTTTTTCAGGTTATAGGTGCACATATGTGACTATTAAAGGTCGTTAAACCGATAATTAGTATATATGGGCCCCTGTAATTTGAAGGTTACATTACATACCGTATCGAGCCTCCGTTACCGATGTTCTTGTAGTATTACTTTATAAAATTTTGAAATGATTTGGGTCAAACTAATTTTATTCTTATTTTGGTCCAAATTGCTTATCCTCTTATCTTATTCTATTGAAAAACTTTCTTATCTAAATCCAAAAGGATATAAGTGGAGTAGCATTATATATTGCCCTACTCGTAAAATCTTTTAATACAAAAAGTGTTTATGGATTGTTACGTAGGTTCGATTCATGCATCATGTTTAAGTCACTTATTAATGTTTACCTTCCCTTTAATGTGGTTTGGGTTAAGAAGTATCAACCCTTTTTCTTGCTAACCTTTAGATTCCCTACCTAAGTCTTGGTAATCTAATCGTAACCATTCTATAGGATGGCCCGCACCAAAATGACCCCTAGAAAGAAGACAGGACCAAAAGGCGCCCCGCATCATAAACTTAAAGCAAGAAATGACCCCGAAGCAAGCACCGGTCATGCTAAAGCTCAAAAGGGAAGTAGTAGCAAGTCCAATGAAGATCTTCAAGAAGAAATCAAGCGCCCGACCAGGGACTTGGATGAAGCTACTAGAGATAGGCGCCGTGATGCAATCCAAATTGGAAGACTGCAAGTCGAGTTGGATCGACCTGCTCAAAAATATGGGGAGTGTAGTCAAGCATTGATTGAGACGGTCCACGAGAAGACAAAGACTTCAAAGATCGGTGTGACCATCTAATTCAAGACAACCATCAACCTGGTGGCTTATGCGGTTCAATTGGAAGCTCAAGAAGTCAATTTGAATATGCAAATTCAGCATCACGAATGATCTTCTCAACCCAAATCACCAACCCCAAGCAGTACAAGAGGATTTGGGTGTAGTAATCCAAGAGGATGTGGAAGCAGAGGAGAATCAAGAAGAAGAGGAGCCTCACATCAGTGACAATGAGTCAGAAAATGATCCTTGAGGAGGAATGAGATTTTTGTAGAATATGTAACATAGCTTATTTAATAGTAAGTTACGTAGATGAGCCCGGGTAGATGTAGAATGGAACCCCTGTTTTAAGAATAAGTGATATGTGTTGTTTCTGTTTGTTTTTCTTTTAAAGTTCAATAAAGCTGGTTGGGTGTTATATAGTTTTGTTTTAAAAGCAGATGCCTCAATCCAATGCTAGTAGTTCAAGGGCTGCTCCTCCACCACCAGTCCCAACCAATCTGGCCGAGGCTATTGCGGCCTTGGTTCAAGCCACTACTGAGAACTCTCGTTTAATACGAGAGGTAGCTCAGCAGAGTCAGAACAATCGTCGTGGCCACAAGGGTCGACATGATGAAGAAGATGAAACTTCTTATCCAGAGTTCACCGGTACAAAACCTCCAATTTTTAGTAGAGCTGATGAGCCGTTAGAGGCAGATGATTGGCTTTGTGCTATGGAGCTAAAGTTTGAGTTAATGACTTGTACGGATCATGAAGCCCATCTTTCCGCCTGGCAGCCTTCGAATCTCGCGGAGCTTGGTGGAATAATTTCAAAAGTGAGCAACCCGGCCTGGCCATCAAATCACACAGGATGAATTTAAGCATGCCTTTCGTGCTCATTTCATTCCAGCGGGAGTTATGGCCAAGAAGTTAGAAGAGTTCTTAGCTTTAAAGCAAGGAGAAGACTTCGGTACTTGATATATTGGCAAGTTTAATCACCGTCACGGTATGCCACAAAGACTTGTGAATTCGGATGAAAAGAAGGAGTGGTTTATCCGAGGCCTTCATCCAAGGCTTCATGCTATGATGAATATCCGTGATACGGATTCTTATCATGATGTGGTAAACATGGCAATATCTTGTGAGGAAAAGAATCATGTTCTTATGGAATAAAAACAAAAGGAGGAAAAGAAAAAAAGAAGAATGTACCCTCCGGATATTCTCGGTGGTAATTCAAAACGATAGAGAGTGATTTACCATCCCGTGAATCATTTTCGCCCTCTTTATCGCCCACCACGTTCCAAAAGTTCCCTAGACAGCGGCAGTCATTTGTCCGGCCGCCGCGCCTCTTCCTTACCACGTCGGTAGAATGCCCCCCTGTCATTCGTAACCCCACTCCACAAAGCCACACTCCCATCTCGTTATAATTGTGGAAAACCTGGTCATTATTCTCGAGAATGCCCCAATCCTCGAAGGTATAACCCAGGTTATCCTAAGAGCTTTCCGAAGTCAGCCACAACAGCGAGAATAAGAATAATAACCGTAATGCTCGGAAGGGAAAGGGCTTAAAAAGAAAATGGAAAGGTGTCGCACCAATGTGGAGGAAATACCGCGGGGGAACCAATCATGATGGGTATGTTCCCCGTCGCTAGACACCCGCTTGATAATATTATTTGATTCGGTGCATCGCATACATTTATCGATAAAAACATTTGTGGTGAAAAATGAGATAGCCATTGGGGAAATGAAAGATGAGTTCATTATACACTCACCTGGGGGACGTATGAGTACTAAAGAAGTGGTATATCAAATCCCCATAACATTAGGTGGATATGATTTCCCCACCAATATGATAGTTCTAAAGGATCAAGATATAGATGTGATCCTTGGTATGAACCGGTTATACCGTTATGGTACTATGATAGACACTCTCAATAGAACTATCAAGGTTAAGTTACCTCGAGAAAAATTTCTGAACTCCTTATTCAACTTCCAATTGTTAAGAGGGCGTTGAAAAAAGTGTGTGCAACTTTGTGTCAAAGAGATCAAAGACATCCCAAAGAGTATGTGAGTTTCTCGGAGGTATTTCCGGATGATTTGCCCGACTACCAGGAGAGAGATGTTCAATTCAAGATAGAATTGAAACTTAGGAACCGCTCCCATCTCTCGAAGAGCTTACGAATGGCACCAAAAGAGTTGGCCGAAATGAAAACTCAATTACAAGGGTTATTAGAAAAAGGGTTTATTAGACCAAGTTCTTCACCTTGGGGATGTCCAGCTATTTTTGTGAAAAAGAAGGATCGGACTTTGAGGATGTGTATAGATTATCGCCCACTTAATGAAGTGACGATAAAAAAACAAGTACCCCTCGCCCGGATTGATTTACTCTTTGATCAACTAGCCGGAGCAAAAGTCTTTTCCAAGATTGATCCGAGATCGGGATATCATCAAATCGATTAAACCCGAAGATATTCCGAAGACCGCATTTACCACCGTGATACGGTCTTTATGAATATTTGGTTATGTCTTTTGGTTTAACAAATGCCCCGCTCATTTCATGTACTTGATGAATACGGTGTTTATGTCAAAATTGGATAAGTTCGTGGTGGTGTTTATCGATGATATCCTTGTCTATTCGAAGAATGAAGAAGAGCATGCGAGCATCTCGTAATAGTTTTAAAAAGATTGAGAGACCATCAATTATATGCTAAATTTAGCAAGTGTGCCTTCTCGTTGAAAGAAGTACAATTCCTAGGTCATGTGCTATCATCTCGAAGGAGTTGCCGTTGACAGAGCAAAGTAAAAGATATCCTCAACCGGAAACCACCAAAGACCGCCCACGAGGTTCGTAGTTTCCTTGGAATGGCGGGATATTACCGCCCGATTTATTCCCCGATTTTTCTAGAGTAGCCAAGCCTATCACGGAGTTGCTAAAGAATCGAGACCAAGTTTGAATGGTCACCGCAGTGTGAGCGAGGCTTTTCGAACATTGAAGAAAGCACTCACCTTCGCTCGCTTTTAGCTCAACCGGACATTGAAAAGCCATTTGACGTCTATTGTGACGATCCGGTATTGGTATTGGTATTGGTTTGCGTGTTAATGCAAGAAGGCAAAGACATTGCCTATGCATCGCGCCAACTAAAGCGCCATGAAGAACATTATCCAACTCATGATTTAGAACTAGCGCCAGTAGTTCATGCTCTAAAAATCAAGGCGTCATTATCTCTTTTGGGTAATACTTGTCATATATATACGAGACCATAAAAGTCCGAAGTATATCTTTACCGGTCGGTCTGAATATGCGCCCGAGAAGATGGCTAGAGTTAATCAAGGATTACGACATAGAAGTGCATTACCATCCACGGAAAGGCAAATGTTGTTGCCGATGCACTTAGTCGAAATCCTCGATGTAATTGTCTTATAGCCAATATAAGGGATAAAACTCTATGTGTCGAACGGAGAAATTGAATATTGGAATTGTTGAGCATGGTAGGGTAACTAATGTTACCGTAGAATCAACTATCAAGTCTCGATTATTGATGCTCGAAGATAAGCAAAGACATAGCACATATCAAGGAAAAAAGTAAGAAGCGGAAAACCCACTTGTTTCGTAATCGACGAGTCGATGTGCTATGGTTTAAAAATCGATTAGTGGTACCGAAGAATCTCGAAGTTACGTCAACAAATCCTGGATGAGGCCCATCGACCGGATATTCTATTCATCCGGAAGTACCAAGATGTATCGGGATTTGAAACAGAGGTTTTGGTGGACAAAATGAAAATTGAGATTGCCCAAGATGTAGCTAAGTGTGACACTTGTCGGCCGAGTAAAAGCCGTGCACATGAAAGTCGCAGGGCAATTACATCCTTTACCCGTCCCCTCTTGGAAGTTGGAAGAAATCAATTATGGACTTTATTGTTGGGTTACCCCGAACATCAAAAGGGCTCAACTCTATCCAGGTTATAGTCGATCGAATTACCAAGATAGCTCATTTCTTACCGATAAAAGATGGATATAGAGCACTAGATTATGCAAAGCTATATGTCCAACGAATCTTCGTCTACATGGTGCACCTAAGCACATTGTAACGAGATAGAGGTTCTTTGTTTATGTCCAAGTTTTGGAAACAGATTCAAAAGTCACTTGGTACCAAACTAAATCATAGTTCAGGTTACCATCCCCGCATGACGCCGGGATAGACGGAAAGAGTTAATGATTCTAGAAGACATGTTGAGAGCATATATTCTCAACTATTCTAAAAAGTGGGATGAATGTTTACCATTAGCGAGTTTGCCTATAATACTTGGTTATCAAGAAAGTATTCAAATGGCACCGTTTGAAGCTCGTATGGTCGCAGATGTAGAACTCCATTACATTGGTCGGAACCAGGAGAAAGATGGTTTTCTGAGTAGACCTGGTAAAAGAAGCTAAAGAAAAAGTGAGATTTGTGCAAGATAAATTAAAAAAGAAGCACAATCTCGACAAAAAGAGTTACGTGAGATAAAAAGGCGTAGATTTTTGGAATTTGAAGTAGGGGATTTTGTGTACTTGAAAGTGTAAGCCTATGAAAGGGGGTGAATTGTTTTGGAATTAAAGGTAAACCGGCACCTCAATACATTGGTCCATTTCAAATTTTGGAAAAACAGGGACCGGTTGCCTATCGACTTAGATTGCTTAAAGATTATCGCCGGTGCATGATGTCTTCCATGTATCTCAATTAAAGAAATGCCTACGAGTACGGATCGTGTGGTTGATTTCGAAGACGTTAATTTAGAACCAGATCGACCTACTCGGAATATCCTATTCGGATTCTAGATCGTAAAAGCTCGAGTCACCCGGCAGAACTATCAAATGGTACAAGATCCAATGGAATCAACATTCGAAGAAGAAGCTACTTGGGAATCTAAGACTTTCTAACGGAAAACTTTCCCAAATTCTCACTTTCTTAATCTTTGTAAATGTAAGACCTCTTCTTGTTTTATGAAATAGTTTGAGATGTGTTTGCTTGACACATTTCCTTTGCCGTTACTAAACCCTAGGCTTTAAATCTCGGGACGAGATTTCTTTTAGGGGAGGGTGTAACACCCACGGTGTTACTCTCACTAAAACTTGACATGTCATCATGATCATTGCAAAGCATGCATGATTAGCCCACCCTATGTTGCATTGAACTAAAATAAGTTTATTTTATGTTTGGATGCATTGACGGTCGAAAAAGACGCGAGAGGAATCAGATTAGGAAACTATTCCCCTTTTGTCCAAAACCCTAGTTTCTAAACCCTAATTTGTCCCCTTTTCTTTATTTCAGAATTTATCAAGAATTTGGGTATGGTTATTAAAGCAAAAGGTAGATTTTTCAAAGTTGAACAAAGTTGGTATTTTGAGTTTTCAAAGTTTAATTCAAAATTTTGAAGCAATTTTGAATTTCAATCAAACCCTAACTACCCCCTTTTCTATATTTCAAAATCTAAGCAAAATTTGAGAAAAATTCCAAAAACCAGTTTGTAGATCTTGTTGAGAGGAACAAAAGTCATGTACAAAGTTTTTCAAGTTTCTACATGATTTTAAAAGTAATTTTGAATTCAAATTTCAAAATTTTGAACTGCATTTCAAAAGTCATATTTCTAGGCTGAATTTCAAAATGCTCCAATTGTGAAAATTGAAGATCTTGAAAATTTAAGGCAAGTTACTTTTTGGAAATTTTAGAGTTTAGTTCAAAATTTGGGAGTAATTTTGAAATTTCAGAGTTAGGGTTAGAGATGAACGTTAACTTGGGCCCTCACCTCGCGCCACCGCCGGCGTCAAGCTTTCTTCCGCCGGCCACGGGCGAGCGAGCTGGGGCCGACCACCTGGGGACCTTCTTGACCTCGCTGGCCACCTGTCCAACCTCCCTTCTCTATAAATACCCCGTCGTCGCCGCCGTTTTTCCTTTTTCCCCAATTCCGCCGCCGCCGGAACCGCTTCCCTCCGCCGCCGTCGTGCGTCGCCGTCGCTTCACCGTTTGCCAAAACCGCTAGCCAGCAGCTTCGCAACTCCCTCACCTTCCTCTGGAACCCGGCCGCGATCCACCTCGCCGTCGGAATCGCCCGCGCCACCCCGTCTTCCTCAAGTCCGGCCGGATCCCCGCCACGTTCGACCTCGCCGTCGACAGCGTGCTCCGGTGAGCTTTTACTCGCCCTTCTTCGCGTTTTCTCTCCCTCTCGATGATCTAGTCGTGAGCGGCTCGTCTTTCTCTCCAGCCGTGACCCCAACTCGCCGGAACACCGTTGCCGTCGCCGCCGCCATCGCATTTGCTCGCCGCCGACCCACCTCCGGCCTAGTCCCGCCGTAACCGAGCCCCGTCCCAAGACCGCGGTGAGCCCTCGCCGTTATCCTTCTTCCGTTTTTCATTTTTCGTCCATCACCGGCGCCGAGCGGCCGCGCGCAAGATGCGGTGAGCGCAGCGTCACCGCCGGTGAGCACGCGCGGCGTGTACGTGAAAGTGTCGGGCCAAACGCGTAGCTTTTTGGGCGGCCCAACACTATTTCACTAGGGCGGCTCACCACTATTCATCCGGCCAGCCCATCATGAACAGTTTGGGCTATGAACAGTTTTGGGCCGTACACGATAACAGGCCAAATTCAACCCGAAACTCTTTTCCATTTTTTGAAATGATTTATTCAATTTCTTTTATTTAAATAGTGTCGATTTTCCAAATTTTGTATAAATTCAAATACTAGCTCAAAAATTTTGAAAATTTTTTGTGTAGCCTTCCCATGGGTATGTCTATCCATGAAAAATATGAAACTTAAATTTTGAATACTTTTGACATGATTTAAAAATACAAATTTTAATTGAAAAATGCATCTTCCTTGATTTTTAATAATTATTTTATTTATCCAAAAATCATGAAAATTATTTTTGGTACTGTTTTATGACATGGTCTACCTGTATAAAAATTTTGAGCTTGTTTGGAGAAAATTAAAATATTTATTGTTTTAAGCCCTAATATTTTATGTGTTAAACAAATTGTTTAGCGCTTTATAACTTAGGGTTTTGGGTGAATTTTGGGTTGTTTTGTGAACCCTACACCACACCACTGTCAGATGGTCCTTGAGAACTCCTTAGGCAATGGTGATGATATCTCGTAGAGTAGTTCAACAAGTTGGTTTTGTTAGGTTGCAACTTTATCGTGAAGGAAAGTCATACTCAAGCGTTTATAATTTCATGCACTCTTGCACCTCATGTTTATATACATGGCATCATGTAAAGCATATGTTATTCTTACGTATAGTGAACGAAGGCGATCGAGAAATTGTTGATCAAGCCGCCGAAGAGGATCATCTTGTCAAACCAAGTTCGAGTGCTTTGCGATCCGCCGTCGAAGTCGGGATATTTCGTCCAATCAAGGCAAGCCCGGTTCATTTAAACATTCCTTGTGTTTTACAAAGCTTTATATCACCTTTGCTTTATACCTTTGCATTAGGTGATAGGAGTTGTGTGATAACCTAATTGATGCATCATCCATCCTTGATTATTTCAATATCTACCTTGATAACCCAATTTGATAAAATGCTAGAACGCTTAGCCTTGCTATATTAGTTAGACTTTTGAGTCAAAATGTGACAAGTGTCTTATGACAGCCCGAAGTGGCATTTGATGGGAAAGGATGCTATATGATGAAACCATACTGGGATATGGTGTTTAATTTGAGACCGGTCGGGTAATTTGCATTGAGAATGGAATCTCGGTGTAGTATTTCCGGCTTGTCGATTAAGGACAGCGTGTAGGCCTCGTGTAAACCGAGACTATGGAACGCAAAGCTGGCGCCCGAGGTCGTTTGGCCAATGGCACGCTCGTGCGGCGCCGCCCCAGACGGTCGAAAACTAGTTCCGGACACATACTCGTAAGCCCGATCTTGGGGGTGTCAAATCGAAACGCATAACCGCGCTGGAGTGGAGAGATGGCGGAGTACATGTTACCCTCGTGGGTTAAAGTCCCGGATTGGAGGTGTACGGTATTCTCGGTGGCGTAGGATGCGGTTCCATTTTGAGTATCCAAGAAAGGGTTGATTTATGCAAGCTTAAGTGCTACATATGTCGTGTGGAAAGAACTCCCAAATTTGGGTTAATCGATTTCGAAATCGCCGTGCTTCTCGGATATGGAGACTCGGTTTCCGACTTATATCGTAGTTTAATTATGGAACTATGAAGAGATGGAATAAGTGATGTAATATCTACAAGTGTGTGCTATAGTGTAAGATCACCTAGAGTAGGTGAGGAACTTATTTGGGTTAAAAATGTTGAAAGTAAGGATTCACTACTAGTAAGCTTTTACTCGCAAAAAGAGTCCTTGCTTCTTGCTAAGCCTTACCTTGAATCCTATTAGACCAAAGCATTCTGAGTCTTCTCCTATTTTCTTTAGTCGGGTAAGTCTTGTTGAGTACTCCCGTACTTTCGGGTTTGTTAACCCATGTTGCGGGACCGGTAGTCATGCAGACTGGACCTTGTTGTATGGCGATCCATCGGGGAGGATAGTGGTGAAGAGTGAAATGTGAGACCCGTGGGCGTGGTGCGTTAGTGTCATATTTGTAATAAACTTTTACGCTACTCCTACTTTTATATTGTAAAACTTGTTTTAAATAAATGGTTGTAAAATTTTTGTAATATATATAAACCTTCCATTGTTTACTCGATTATGTATGAAAACCGTTGTATCTTTGCAATGACCTCGTAACGGATCTGGTTGGAATAGTTAATAGTGCTTTTCGGGTTATAGGTGCACATATGTGACTATTAAAGGTCGTTGAACCGATAATTAGTACATGTGGGCCCCTGTAATTTGGAAGGTTCTGTTACAAAGGTCTCCCCTGTTATCCTAGACCTAACCATTCATATATCGGGTTGCATATGATCCTAACTATATTAATTTATATGACTATGACTAGAACATTAGAACTACTCCATTAGATTATTCATTTATTCTTTATCTATTTTCTTTATCCTCCCGAGGTGGATTCCTATGTGTGTGTCACACTATCCATTAAACCGTATTGCTTACCCCCATTACGATTAAGTTGGACATTGCGTATTCATAATTCAATATTCGGATGCCCCGATAGCCTCTTACATACATGCCCTCCTTTTTGGAAAATATATAAATAACGATACCACGAATACTTTGGTGAAATGCTACAATGATAGATACGTAAGGCTTATGGATGAAATATCAACTATGACAAGATCTATCACCGTTGATTGACCTAGTGCTATCACCCGACATGGTGGTTTCCACTCAGGAATATCAACGACGCATTTCGAGGCGCGAATCATTAGAGTTGGGTTCTAAACCTTGTTTCTAGTGATTGCGCTAAGAAATGCCAACAATCATCAAGTAGGTGAATTGCCAAACCATGGAACCATCAAAGTGTTGGTCGACACAATGAGGAGTAGGGGAAGTTGGCAAGCTTCCCAAGACCTCGGTAAAAAATCACCGGTGTCATCTTGTGTCCACTCTTCGCGGTGGTTTACATTCTCACTCACAAGCTTCGCATTTACTTCGATGTTGTTGTAACTATCTAGCTTGTGTAGCTTGTTTAGTTACTTTGCATAGCTTGTGTAGCTAGGTAACTTGAGTCTTTGGGTTAGGTGTGTGTTGCCTTGTCCATTGTGCATCTAGTGAGCTTAGGGGCTTTGTGCTTGTGCTTACTAGAGTTGTGTAGGAGCTCATCCGTGCTTGAAGTACTAGTGTTTAGGTTTGTGTGACCTTGCATTAGAATTGATTAGGAGCTCAAGCTAGGCTTGTCACCTCACTCTTCTTGTGTAAGATCTTTTGTGAGGTGATGTAGAGTCATAGATAGAGGGGTGAAGTCTTGGCTAGACCGACAAGTTTAATTTCTGCATAAGTTTTAGTTAGCCGGTGCGATTAGTTTTAGAAAGGACTATTCACCCCTAGTCCCCATCTCGACCCTTCGCCACCCCGGCGCCTCCTTTACCCTAGATCGAAGCCGCCGCCACCCGCTCGAGCTCCGAAACCCTAGATCGAAATCGCCGCCGCCGTCGCCCGTCGATTTTTCCGCCTATGCCGCCCCGTCAATCGCCTAAGGTAAGGCCCTCCCCGAGCCGAAGCCACGCCCGAGACGGTCACGCCCGGTGCCCCTCTCATGCCCTCTCTCGCTCTCCCGATTACATCGTCTCGCGGCCATAAAGACCAGCCCTACCGGGCCGAGCGCACCGCGCCCCCGACCCTTCGTAGCCGCAACGGAGTCGCGGCATCGCACTTGTCGCGAGCGCACTGCGCTAACCAAGGCATGTCGCGCCAGCCAGCCGCCTCGCCACTTCGGCGAAGGCGCTCGCCGTGGGCCGGGCGGCGCCATCCCCGCCCACAACCACCATCCTCATCGCCTAGTGGATTCGCAAGGTCGCATGCTCCTCCACGACCGGCCGGACGCCGAGCGCCTTTTTAAGCCAACTCGGGCGAACCTCACGCCAGGAACGGCGCAGCTACCACCATGACTCCACGCCGCTTGCGACCAAGCCTCGCCGCCCGTCTCAGGTCGCCGATCTAATGCGCGGAACCGGTATTAGATCCGCCATACCGATCCAACACCGGCCCGCCTAGCGGCGCGACGTGGCGCCATGTCCCCGCCACGCAAAGCGCCCACGCCAAAGAACGACCGAGTCAACACGGTCAAGCCACGGTCAGCCCTAGCGCTTTTGTATAAAGGCCCCTGCTGTAAAATGGAAACCCTTTTATAGCTTTAGTTAAAGCTTTGTAGTGCTCTTTTATTTCAAAAGAAAACCTAAGTTTATGTGTAGACTTTTATAAAGCAAAGTTAACATGAGTAACGACTATATTAATGCCTTTTCTTTAATAACTTGTTTAGATCAGCTTGAGTTATAGAATAACTGCTTTAATGTTCTCTCTTATATCAAACGTGTTCCAAACTAATAAATGTTTTGGATAACTAAATAAGTCAAGCGTGTAGTTGTTCTATGTTATGTTGCACTATGTAAAAAAAAGGCCTCTGATGGCAGCGTTGAGGGCATTTACGATCAAGACGCCGACGCTTACGCCCATTAGGGTCTCTAAATGTCGACTTTTGCACATATGTTCAGATCGTGTGTTCGCAATGAGGCTTTATACTGGGACATGTTTTAGTGCATCTCAAACTTTCCTCTCGTAGTAAAACCTTGTTACACACGCCGCGCGAACGCCTATGTCATAGCGTTTTTGCACAACCGCGGGTCTACAATATCTACAAACATTATTATCTAAGAAGAGACTAAAGCGACTATATCTTTTGGAAATGTCACGCAGACCGCGGCATCGATGTCGATTGTACCGCGTCCAATTCTAGTGACGCCCGTGAGCAAAGACATCGATCGTAGAAGTCGATTTGCACAAACCCTTTTTACAAAACTACGCCTCCGTAACAATGACGCCAAGATGTTAGACGTGTGCGCCGCATACGCACATGTGTAATCGGTACACCGACACGCACGCCCGACCCGCTGAACCGCTCAGAAACCATTAGTAATATACGCACGTGCGAATGATGATAGATGATTGTAATACGATGAGATTCTGAGACATGCGCCATACCCATGTCTGTAGTTTCTGCTGCATTTACAGATGCATGCGTAGTTTACTTGTCTGTAGTTCCTTATCCCTTCACAGACGCTTGCTTTGTCACGCACGTCTGTAGTGTTTGCTGAATTTACAGACGTGCTTTTTTTTCGACCAGAATCTATGCCGCGACTTCATACGCTTTGTAAATGATGCTCGATCGTAGCTACTTGGGAAATTACGACGCCGTCTCTTGTGCGTGTTCCGCATCGAGGTTTATGTTTCGAGATGTGTTTTCCCGGGTGCTCGATAAAAGCTGACACCGAGACTACAGACGGGGGTTCACAGACGCATCGGAAACATCTGTCGTTAATTATTTAGATATTATAGACGGATTCACGTGATAGAAATTATTCCGAAACCCATAGACACTCCTTAGCCGTGGTGGTCTGTACTTATTTAGGTATTAAAGCCACATTAAGATGGGTCTATACTGTGCCGAGACTAGAGACGCCTCTAGAAAACTGAGACGTCTTTATTAATGATGACGTCATAGACGCGCCTACGGCTTAGAACCGTATGCAGACCAAAGCATTGGTATTATTAATACGTATATAATACATATACACATAATACGATCACAAACAAATGATAGACGCCAGCCGCATTTAAAATTCATGTGTATCTCACGAAAATTCATGTGTATCTCGAGAATGTTATTCACATAGACATGCCTAGTTGTTCAAGGCACGCCTACAGATTGTTCACAACACAAATAACACAGTTCACATGCATGTATCCACCTGATCGTCATGCAGCAAGGGAAACAGAAGCAACTCATGGTTCACAAAACGAATACTCGCCTTCAAGGCTGATGATCTCTTCCATAACAAAGTTAGTGATCTCCTCTCTAATATCCTCCGAATTAATCAAATTTCTCGACAAGTCGAAATCCTAATACAAAGAAAGGTGGGCATAAGTGTTCATTGTATACATGGTCTTTATTGCCAAACAAAGGTAGGCACATGATGGAGCTACACTTTGAGTTACCTCGTGACGGTCCGATGAACTTGTTTCATCGCGGCCGACAAATAGTGGTGGGCCGTAGAACTCACATGTCTTTTCATCGGTTCACGACGAATTAATCGCAAACATATGAAACATAGTGGTTATTCATCGAATGGAAACACGTCGAGTGCGAGAACTCCAAGTGAAGCACTAATTATCGTACATTCTTGTTTGGACCTCCATGCTTCTTGCCTAAAACATGCTTGTTTGGACCTCGTCGTCCTGCTGTTGAGCCACGCTTCTGATTCTCAGCAGCTGCACTCTGTGAGGCACTCTGGACATTCTTGTCATGCGATCCACTCCCCGCATTCTCAGCCCCTACAGCCTGCGAAACATTCTGGTCATCCTTGCCTTGAGAGCCAGTTTCCACATCATTAGCCGATGCACTCTCGCAAGGCACTCGACCCAAATCATTGGCATGCGAGCGAGTCGCCGCATTCCCATCCATTGCGGCCCGAGAGGGACTCGATCATTGCTGTTGTTGACACATCTTATAGTATATCTTTTACAACCCAATTAAAACGAAATAAGGGTATAAATAAATATATATGTAGAACTAGGGGCTTTACTAACAATTTCTATGAGTTTTGGTGAAATATATATATTTCAGGGATTCACGAGGAAAAAAGCCCAAAGTTTGCACCCCATACGATGAAAGGACGTGACCGTGAAGCAACCCAACTTGAAACCCACATAAGAAGACCCTAGAAGACTCGTGGCGGCCAGACGGTACGGGGCCCACTGTCGTGACAAAGCGGGCGCCCACTTGAGCCGGGCGGCGGTCGCCTGTGGGGCCCCCTGTCAGCCTCCCTGCTCAAGGTCGGTTCATAACCGCCATTGAGGATCAATCTCATCCATCCATCAAGGTCGGTTTCATCCAAGGGCTACGGTTCATCGCCCTCGCCTATATAAGCATGCCCCCGGCCGCTTGCGGCAATGATGGTTCATTAGTTCATTACTCCATCGGCTCGCCGATCAACAGCCTATGCCCCAAAGCTTCTAATTAGAAGAGCTCTAGATCTAGTTGAGAGAGAAGATTAGCAAGTTGAGAGACTAGTTCATAGCTCCCTTTGAGAGTAGCTAAATCTAGTCTTGTTCGAAAGATAGATATTGAGTGGAAGGAGAAGTAAAGGGGAAGCTCCGAACCTGTCGGGTGTCTCCTCTTCGCTAGTACCTCCGGGATCAAGCCTCCTTTGGAGCTTGTTCCTAAGACAACTCTGATTGGATCGACTTCTTATTTGAGTAAGTTTACTTGTTTATATTATTCTTGTGGTTTGCAACTCTTTTTAGAGTACTTGATTCTTGTCGCTCATGGATTGGAGTTGCTACCCCTAGTGTGAGCGTGGTGCTTAGACTAGATAGCTCGTAGATACACCCTACCTTCCGAATCGTGGTAACTAACGTAGGTGACTTATAGCTACATTAATTCTTTTGTAGTCCACATCCCGTTGGATAGGCCTCGGAGAACCTATTTGCTAGGAGTTTGCACTCTTTGCTAGTGTCTTTCTCCTTGAATAAAGTTCCCATAAGATATATTCACAAGCCTTACAAGGATATCAACCGAACAACCATAGCCGTCTTCTTAAAAGATTTATCAACTTTCTTCCTTGTCGAGATTCTCGGCCTTAGTCATATCTTCACTATTCATAAACCTTTCTCCTTGTGGATACGATATTTGAAGCCCATCTCCGGGTGAAGTGCTCACTTGGGTATCCATGCGCTGCGGATTATACAAATCATAAATATTTCGTAGGCCTTATCTTTTTACCAACAAGCATTTCGGCGCCGTTGCGGGAGAACGGTTGTTTAAGAAAACGTGAGTATAACTAAGTCTTGTAACCTATCGTAGCGTAGAATTTATCTTTTTCCTTTCTTTTATATTTTATCTTTTTCTTTGTCCAAATGGATACCATCCCTCTTTATAAACACATGGCACCCACGGAACACTCTCGTAGCCCTTTGCCATCATCTAAACCAATCACTACCGATGACTACGAAGTTGCATCCTAGGTTAGTAGAGATGGTCCAAAATCATATGTTCTCGGGTACAATAGACAAAAACCCTTATCACCATCTCCGGACCTTCCTTCAAGAAACATGTGACTGCCTTCACATAAAAGGCATGTCCAATGAAACTATCATTTGGAAGCTCTTTCCATTTCTCACGAAAGGAAAGGCTCGCCAATGGTGCGACACGAACAAGGAGAAGATGGAAGCGGCGGGGAAAGTTACTAGTTGAATTTTGCCTAGATTTTTACCCCATGTCCAAAGTAGTCAACTTCGGGCTCTCGATCCTATCCTCTACACAGCGGGATAATGAATCTTTGAGTGCCTTACGGGAACGTCTTGAACTTCTTTCCAAATCCGGACCGGACTTAGCCATGCCGGACCAGTTTTACTTCAACATTTTTATGTTGGTCCGAACAAAAATCTAGAAAAGAATTGAATACCTCAGCAAATGGATCTTTTATCCATCTCCCACCTATTCAAGCTAGAAAACTCTTGACCATAATAGCAGAGAATAATAAGGATCCTATTGCAGAGAACCCCTTAGAAGAAGAAGAAATAGGATTAGTTGAGGACGATTTCATACCAAATTCATTACAACCTTTAGCCAATCCACCAACTAATCCGAGCCATCGAGAATCATCGAGAAACGGAGGACACTCCAATATCGATTTTCTACTTGAAATCGAGGATGATTTATTTTCCGATTTTGGAGATACCTCGAAATACAAAACCGAAAAGATATTTCGGAAGGCTAAACACTTATGTGTAGATCCCTCGATAAAACACTTTTAACTAAGGACCACTAAAGAGCTTGTTTCAATCATGAGCAGCGAATGGTTAGAAGAATCAGAGCTTTCTTCGATGTAGTCCGTTTGGATTCACCTTCTATACCTATTCATTGCCAAATTCATAGAGACTCTTTCGACGCCCTTTATAATCCGGTTGTGGGGATAAACATCATGTCATTATCTTTTTTGCTAATGATCTTCTCTTAAGTATGCCATTAAGTCCCACAACAAAATTTCTACAAAGCCCATCGGGACAAATTGTCCAAAGTTCGGGAATTCTTTATGTCTTACCAATCCATGTTAAGGGTACCATGGTACACTTAAGCTTTCATGTCTTTGATATCATGGAGTTTGACGTGTTGATAGGACAACCTATTGAAAGGCTTATTTCAGAAGGACAAACAGGAGAATTAGGAATACGCTTAGGTAAGGGATTAAAATTCTCGTTGCCTATTGCCCAAGCCATCAATTCAAAAAAACGTAATCCCGTCCCGAACCAGATCCTATGGAAGAAGTTAAGGAGGCATCGGTAGAACATTTTGTAGAATCCGGTTATGAGGATTACACTTCGAATTCTTCGTAGAGAAGAAGAAGATGAAAATCCCACCACAATAGAACCTTTGAATGAATTCGAAAACCCTCCTAGACCTCCAATAGAGCTTAAACCTCTACCACCCGGTCTTACTTATGCTTTCCTCCATAATGATCCGAGTCCCCTCGTGATTATAAGTGATAAACTCACTCCGGAAGAAACTTTTAGATTGATAACCGTCTTAGAACATCATCGATCCGTTTTTGGCTATTCACTTTCGAAGACCTCAAGGGAATTAACCCCGCTCTCGCACTCATCGTATTCCAACAGATCCGGATATTCCACCTTCTAGAGAACCCCCAACGTAGACTTAACAATGCGATGAAGGAGGTAGTTAAGAAAGAGGTGCTAAAGTTATTGCACGCTGGGATTATTTATCCCGCGTACCACATAGCGAGTGGGTAAGCCCCAATGCGAGGTTGTGCCAAGAAGAGAGGCATGACAGGTTGTTAAAAATGATAAGAATGAATTAATCCCTCAAAGAACGATCACGGGATGGCGGATGTGCATAGATTATAGAAAGTTAAACAAGGCCATAAGAAAAGATCATTTTCCATTGCCCTTCATTGATGAGATGTTAGAGCGATTGGCAAACCACTCTTTCTTTTTTGCTTTTTCGATGGATATTCGAGGATATCACCAAATTCCCATCCATCCCAAAGTGATCAAAGCAAAACCACTTTTACATGCCCATACGGAACTTATGCTTATAGAAGAATGTCTTTTGGGTTATGTAATGCTCCAGCTTCTTTTCAGAGAGATGTATGATGTCTATATTCTCCGATATGATTGAAGAAATTGTAGAAGTTTTCATGGATGATTTCTCGTATATGGAAAAACTTTTGATGATTGTCTTAGAAACTTGGATAGAGTTTTGCAAAGATGTGAAGAGAAGCACTTAGTTCTAAATTGGGAGAAATGTCATTTTATGGTTAGAGAAGGAATAGTGCTTGGACACCTAGTGTCGAGAAAGGGGAATAGAGGTAGATAAAGCCAAACTAGAAGTAATAGAACAATTACCTCCCCCTATAAATGTTAAAGGGATTAGAAGTTTTCTTGGTCATCTTTGGATTTTACCAAAGATTTATAAAAGATTTTTCATATATTGCAAGACCACTCACCAGCTTGTTAGCTAAGGATGTCCCCTTTGAATTTGATGATGCTTGTTTAAAAGCTTTTGAAACTTTGAAAAAGGCCCTCATTTACGCACCTATCATTCAACCCCCGATTGGTCTTTGCCTTTTGAAATCATGTGTGATGCCAGCGATTATCTTTGTGGGGCGGTGTTAGGGCAAACTAAAGATAGGAAGCATCATGCTATTGCATATGCCGACAAAACTTGAGGCGGGCCTGACTTAATTATGCTACCACGAAAAAGAATTGCTAGCTGTTGTTTATGCCATTGATGAGTTTAGATCTTACTTGGTAGGAGCTAAAGTAATTGTTTATCTTGATCATCTTTGCTTTGAAATACTTGCTCACCAAAAAAGATGCTAAACCTCGCTTATTAAGATGGATTTTGTTACTCCAAGAATTTGATTTAGAAATAAAAGATAAGAAGGGAGTAGAAAATTCTGTTGCCGATCATTTATCTAGAATGCATTTTGAGAAACCCAATGAATTGCCCATTAATGACTCACTCAGGGATGATACTCTTTATCGGATAACCCGTACCGATCCCTGGTACGCAGATATTGTTAATTTTATGGTTGCAGGTTATGTACCACCAGGGGTTGATAAGAGGAAGCTTATTTATGATAGTCGTTATCACCTTTGGGATGAACCATACCTCTTCAGGGTTTGCTCAGATGGGTCACTCGGAAGATGTGTGCCTACGTAAGAAGGAATTCAAATCATTGAAAGATGTCACTCATCACCATATGGAGGACATTATGGGGCATTCAGAACACACGCAAAGATTTGGCAAGCAGGATTTTTCTGGCCAACCATGTATCAAGATACTAAAGATTTTATTCGAAGATGCGGAGCCTGTCAAAGGCATGGGAATATCAATGCAAGAGACGCCATGCCTCTTACAACCAACCTCCAGATAGAGCTCTTCGATGTATGGGGAATTGATTACATGGGACCGTTTCCAAAGTCCGGAAATTATGAACACATACTAGTGGCAGTTGACTATGTGTCAAAATGGGTAGAAGCTATGCCATGCAGATCTGCAGATAACAGAAGCTCGATAAAGATGTTTGAAGAAATAATATTTCCAAGATTTGGAGTACCAAGGATGGTAATCAGTGACGGAGGATCCCACTTCATTGATAGTCGATTCAAAAGATATTTAGAGAAGCACGGAGTTCGTCACAATGTTGCTACACCTTATCACCCCCAAACAAGTGGGCAAGCAGAAACATCGAATAAGCAAATCAAGAATATCTTGCAGAAGACAGTAGAAGAGATGGGAACAAAGTGGAAGGATAGACTTCCAGAAGCATTATGGGCGTACAGGACAGCCTACAAAACACCAATTGGAATGTCACCATACCAACTTGTTTATGGCAAAACACATCACTTGCACGTTGAGCTAGAGTTTAAAGCTCCTTTGGGCAATCAAGAGATGGAACATGGATTTAGAAACAGCAGGAGTAAAAAAGAAAGATGCAATTATCAGAACTCGACGAATGGCGAGAGAAAGCTTATCACAATGCCAAGATCTACAAAGAAAGAACAAAAAGGTGGCATGATAAAAGAATTAAAAAGAAGAACTTCACTCCAGGCGATCAGGTATTACTTTTTAATTCCGGGGTTAAATTATTCGGGCATGGAAAACTTTGGAGTAAATGGGAAGGACCCTTCAAGGTGGTGAATTCATCATCACATGGAGCGGTCACTCTTCAAGACACCCAGAAGGTAAGTTATTCAAGGTAAATGGCCAACGTCTTAAAATCTTTTATGGGCCCAATAAAGAACCCGAGGAATTAGATGTTTTAGATTTCTTTATTTTACCCAATCATTAGGCCTTGATCGCGTAGTGTTCGTTTTTTCGCCCAAAAGTACAAGTAATAGATTAGAATAGACCTTAGAAGACCGCAGACGAATTTTTGGGCCGTGGACCCTGTGGGGCCCACCGGGCCGCCTTTCTGGCTGGCGGCCGCCGCCGCGCGTGGCGCCACGCATCCCGCATCTTCCCCGTATCTTCTATAGGATATCCTACGAATACCGAACCTTTTGGCGCGATTCTCAGCGTTGACATCCCGATAAGCGTCATCTTAACTCCCCCTTCAAGGCATTCCCGATATATAAACCGACCCATTCTACCTTGAGCCTATTCCCATCTACCTCTCCAAAGACCGACGACCCAAGACCCTCATCATTTGCCATGGCCAACCCCGAGATGAGGATGGTGGTGTCTGATCCCACCAAGATCACCACGCCGCCACCCCGACGTCATCAACATCAACCGCGCTCTCGTCGTTGTGCCTCCAACACCTACACCCCTCGCCGTTATTCCACCACCTCAGCCACCATCATCATCACCGTCCCATTGTTCTTATGGCGAGGACGATCCTGAGGCAATCGTCGCAATGATGGCATGAAGAAGTTCCGGTGCGGAGGGCACCGTTATTGTTGCCGCCGTCAGGATGAGACGCTTACGGGCGTCAAACGAGGCAGTTCAACAACATCCGTCGGCTCAACTACACGCATCCTCGCGTCTCCATTGATGGAGTGCGCGCTCACGGCGGCGCAAGTGAAGTTCATCCCACCAAAGGAGGCGGCCGAACACGCTTCTAAGCATCGTTTTGGCAAGTGCCGCGATGGCGACCTCCGTGAAGAAGTCGCGGATTGAGAAGCTTCACCTTGACCGAAACACACGCGAATTGGAGTGCCCGCGACGAGAAGCGTGGGCGCTCTAGATAGGTGCGTGGAAGACGCTAGATACGAGATCGCTGCGTTAGTCAAGAGAATTGAATCTCTTGAGAATCGCGGCGAAACTTGGGAAGGAGCCCTAGTAATAATTAGAGTGTTCCAATTAGCTAGTTCGATTAGATTGCTTAGTTAGTTCGTTTGCTAGATTGGTTTGTTTTACTTAGATTAATTTTTTTTATATATATTATGTCATATTTGCTAGAATAAATAAAGGAACACTCTATCATTTTACGAAGTTGATCTTCTTTATTTATCATTTATTTTCGTGCAAAGTTTCTTGTCTCCACCGTGTTGTGAATAAAAGGTAACAAAGAAAAAGTGGGGAAACAAAGACGAACGTCAAAAACGAACAAAAGCGTAACACGAAAATATCGAAACAGGAAAGATACGAGAGCAGAAATCACGCACGACGAAGATCGCGTGGGTGGCCTAATGGGACCCACGCGCCGCTGATGGCTTTGGCGGGCCGCCGCCACGTCACCGCCGGCCTCCCCCCTTCTTCCACGTGTCGGTTTGTTCTTTGATCTTTCTAATTACGTGATTTTTGTTTTCCGTTTCGCAAAGTACCGAAAGATCTCGATATCTAATAAATAAATATAAATAGAAAAAGATTGATATGCTTAGTTCAAGTTGGACTCACATAATTCTTTTCATGGTCTAACTAAGTTGATAAAAGTTAAAAGTAAAATAATATCCCAAGATACTTAGAGTTGTTGTAGAACATGAGATAGAAGATTGGTGAGAGCACGAATCTTGATATCTTTTCCCTTTGGAGAATTTATTTCAAAAATATTAAAAATGATAGCTATACCTCCTCTTTATGGTAATCATCCTATCAAAGCCATGCTTTTTGAAAAAAAAAAACTAGCCATAAGCTACTTGTTTTGCATTGAGCTTTGTCAAGCCCCCGTGATCCAAGTTGAGAGACTAGCTATCACGAACACGCATACACTCAATTATTTATGTTGTTTTTATATGCTCCAAGTTTTGATCTCTCCATATTAAAAGTGTTGATACAAATGTGAGACAACGCATGGGCTATGCAAAAATATTGAAAAAAAAAGAGTATACAAAGAAATAATATTAAGAGATGAAGAATGGACAAGTGTCCAAGGGTGAGTAGAACCCACATCTCTTAAGAGAGGAAATAAAAGGCAAAAGTCTAGGGCGAGCAGAGCCTACCTCTCCAAAAAAAGAAGAGAAAGAAATAAAGATAGCCCATGACCTTACTTGCATAGTATCCATCTTTGAAGAAGAGAGAATCTACAAAAGCATAGTAGAATTAGAAAACTAAACACACTTGCACATCTTGAGAATGTCTCTCCTCGGATCCGGCCTTGATATTGCAAATACATGCAAAGTATGCTACATCCTTGACATACACGAAACTTCGGATAAAGCTTTAGTAGAAGTAGGATGTTTTTAAGGGCATTGATTACAAGTGATTTGTGAGGATCGTAAATACCATATATAAATATCTTGAGTGATTGAGAGTCTTTGCAAAAAGGAGGATGGTAAGCTATGTTTCTTTTCAAAAATCATTACAAAATCTCCAATTGGCTCGATTGAGGGAAAAGGGTACTCTATATCAACTGCTCGTTTCTTCAACTCCTCAAAGTCTTAGTAGACATAATAAAACCTACATATAAATAAGACCATGAGATTGATTTATGTTAGATGTCTTGACTTACGACTTTGCTATATCCATCCTTTTCGAGGCGAGTAAAAGCCTAAGTGTGGGGGAGCTTGTTGACACATCTTATAGTATATCTTTTACAGCCCAATTAAAAACGAAATAAGGGTATAAATAAATATTTATGTAGAACTAGGGGCTTTACTAACAATTTCCACGAGTTTTGGTGAAATATATATATTTCGGGGATTCACGGGAAAAAGCCCAAAGTTTGAACCCCATACGATGAAAGGACGTGACCGTGAAGCAACCCAACTTGAAACCCACGTAAGAAGACCCTAGAAGACTCGAATGCGGCGAGGGACCCGGTGGGCCCACTGTCGAGGGACGGCGGCGGCCCACTTGAGCTAGCGGCGGCGCCTGTGGGGCCCCCCTGTCGACCTCCTGTTCAAGGTCGGTTCATAACCACCATTGAGGATCAATCTCATCCATCCATCAAGGTCTGGTTTCATCCAAGGGCTACGGTTCATCGCCCCCGCCTATATAAGCATGCCCCCGGCCCTTGCCGGCAATGATGGTTCATTAGTTCATTACTCCATCATTTCCGGCGATCAGCGACCTATGCCCTAGCTTCTAATTAGAAGAGCTCTAGATCTAGTTGAGAGAAGATTAGCAAGTTGAGAGACTAGTTCATAGCTCCCTTTGAGAGTAGCTAAATCTAGTCTTGTTCGAAAGATAGATATTGAGTGGAAGGAGAAGTAAAGGGAAGCTCCGAACCTGTTGGGTGTCTCCTCTTCGCTTGTACCTCCGGGATCAAGCCTCCTTTGGAGCTTGTTCCTAAGACAACTACGTGGATCGACTTCTTATTTGAGTAAGTTTACTTGTTTATATTATTCTTGTGGTTTGCGACTCTTTTAGAGTACTTCGATTCTTGTCGCTCTTGGATTGGAGTTGCTACCCCTAGTGTGAGCGTGGTGCTTAGACTAGATAGCTCCTAGATACACCCTACCTTCCGGAACTGTGGTAACTAACGTAGGTGACTTATAGCTACGTTAATTCTTTATAGTCCACATCCCGTTGGATAGGCCTCGGTAGAACCTATTTGCTAGGAGTTTGCACTCTTTGCTAGTGTCTTTCTCCTTGAATAAAGTTCCCATAAGATATATTCACAAGCCTCACAAGGATATCAACCGGACAACCATAGCCGTCTTCTTAAAAGATTTATCAACTTCCTTCCTTGTCGAGATTCTCCGGCCTTAGTCATATCTTTACTATTCATAAACCTTTCTCCTTGTGGATACGATATTTGAAACCCATCTCCCGGGTGAAGTGCTCACCGGTATCCGACGCTTTTGCGGATTATACAAATCATAAATATTTCTGTAGGCCTTATCTTTTGCCAATAGCTGTCATTCTCATTTAAGCTGCGTGTCATACAATCCTTTAGATTGACTTTCATTGAGGCGCGTAAGTAGGCACATGAGGTTTTGATGCGGTAGAAGAAGAGAGGTTTAGGAATGCTATAGTAAGATGGGCTCTGCTCCACTAGATCATCTTACACATAGCCTGGCCCAAGAGCCTTAATCTCACCCGGTTAGCGGATCCAAGTAGTGTAGCCTCAAAACTAGAAGTTACATGATCAATAGATACAAATGTAATGTCCTTCCAAGATTGGTTGACCTTTTAAGATGTAGTTGATTCGGGTATACCATTCCCCTTGCTACCTCAACTAGATAACCTCGAGTCTTCACCGCAAGGGTACATGGTGCCGACATGGAAAGTATCTCAACCGCAACTTCCTCTTTACGTACATGTAGAAACGCAAAGCCGCCAAAACTTCCAACCTGCCATACTAAACATACCACGCACACGCCTTTGTCTACTCGGGGTGCCTGGGACCTTTGTGAGCATATCTCTTTCCCTTACACCCGGTGCCCTCGTAAGAAGCATGGGCGGTCTTCTCTAAAACCTTCTCGAGAAAAAAGACCGAGACTCTTCACGACCAAACAATTGCGGCCTTTTTACCCCGAGGCAGCCCAGATCGCACCGGCACACAAAAATGCCGAGCGTGGTTCTTTGGAAATTCATGCCAAGCATTTCGATGCTATTGTGGAATAAGTAAGTGTCCTCCTTCTCCCACACTTCGAACTTTGCCTCATAACCTCCTCGCCCCCGGCCGGTGGTCATGCTTGTTCATCTCCCTAAGCCGCTTGTATCTCTCACTAGTTGCCGTGCCTCTTTGTCGCTCTTCGCCTTCAAAGCAAAAGCGCCCAATCGTCCTTGGTGATGTATGGGTGCTTCACCATGGCATCGAACCCCTTTCATGACGAAATTCCACACTAGATCGCTTTTTGAAGGTCCTAAAAATTTTGCCTACTAATCGCCCACAACTTCTTATATGTTATGGGCCTTAAGTTGCCTAGAAACTCCAATGAATTCTAGACACAAGTCCTCAAATAACCATTCTTTTGTTGCAGCACTTAAGGAAGAGATCGAACCGTGAGCAAGAGGATTCTTTGTCTAGTGTTGGTATTTGATATGCCTACAGAAATAATAATCCGCAAGTGAACGGATACTAGTGAGCATTTCACCCTGGGGAGAGAGTTTTATATCGAATCCACGGGGAGGATGGTGTGAGGATAACGGGGCATATAACTAATCCCGAAAGTAGGAATCAAGGAACTAGAGAGGATAAAGAGGTAAGAAGATTCCTATGGTTGTCTAGTTTATATCCTTGTAAGCTATGTTGATATTGTCTTAAGGGGACGTACTCAAAGGAAAGCAAGGTCAAAACATGCAATTCCTCCAAAGAACATCGCCCCTACTTGTCTATCCAACGGGAAGTGGAATCCAAAGGAATCAATGGTACTATCACTACCATGAACTACCACGCTCCGGAAGGTAGGGTGCATTCATAAGTACTTATAGTCTAAGCACCACGCTTAAACCTAAGCCACTCCTCTAATGTTGAGCAACCAAGATCAAAGTACTCAAAGAGTTATGAACAATAAGAACAATACTAACACAATTACTTACTCAAACAAAGAAGTTGATCCACCATAGAAGTCTCGGGATCAAGTGCCATGAGGCCCTTTGATCCAGGAGGTACAAGCGTAGAGGAGTCAGGCATGTCGGTGCTTCCCCCTTCTTCTCCTCCACCCACTCTTTAGCTCTCAAGACTAGATCTAGTCACTTAATCTTCTCATGATATTTGCTCTTAACTCACTCTAATACTTCTAGTTCTACATGATCTTCTAATATAGCTTGGAACTAGAGAGAAGAGGTTGTCCTCACATTGGGACACCTATGACCAATGTGTCAAAAGATAATG